>CABHPQ010155830.1:0-18013 GCA_902168405.1 Peromyscus aztecus | reverse complement strand
CTATCTGAAAAGGGAAAAACATAAATTCTTACATGGTACAAGAAGAAAAACTGAGGTTCAAAGAGTCCTTTTGATTCCTATCTCAGCCCTCTATCAAGTCTTATTCCACAACCATGCCTCACACCCTCACTAATAAAGTCAACACCAAATAGCATCTAATATTCAATGAATTCCTTTCTCCATGCCAGGTACATATCAAGTACTGTGCACATTACTTCATTTAGGGCTCATGACTGCAACTGTGAGGTTGCTATTATACTCTCTCTACTGAGTCTTTGGAAAGAAGCATCATGCTCATGGTTATTTTGTAGGCTGACCACAGAGCTGAGCCTCGCTTGATCTCTATGGTTATAAAATTTTTCATGAACTTTTTCTCCAACGATATATATCTGGCTAGTGTGCTGACATCCGTCTAGTACTTTACAGCTTTCACATCATCATCTTATTTAATTCTCACAATAGACATGGAATGTAGAAAATGCAAATAAGATTGTCTTCACTCTACAAGAGGTTAGTTAGGTCACAGCGGCTGGACTACTTGCCAAAGATCTTTTGGCAGACACAGAACTTACAGTCTAGGTTTTTGACTCCAGCTTCAAATACTTTCCCAACTAACACTCAACTTCCTGACCACTGGAACTGCCTGAGAGGAAAAGGGTGAACTGTGTGGTCTCTTGAATATTTGTCTGATAATGTATACTATTTTAAGACTCCTTGCACGTATATAGATCCTTAGATAGTCTCAGGCCATGATGAGTGGTTTTTATCGGATGAGTATTTTAAGTGTGTGTTAGTGATAAAAGCCTTGGACTGAGGGATTCTGAAACACATTAGGCAAGTGGCTTCCTCTCTCTGTGCAAGAATCACCCCTAATCCATCAACCTTACAGACTTGTCATAAGAATAAATTGACACATTATTTTATAGATGTAATTTTGCCTTGGAGAAAGAAGTTAGCTCAAAGAAACAAGATGTAAACACTTTTCCAAAGCCAAGATACCAGAATTGAGGACCTGGATGGTAGAAAAGAGTCCCTAAAGGTGACACAAGTGAAGAGCTGGATCTTTTGAGAACAGAAAGCTATGGTCTTTCTTGATAAGTTGCTGGCAAAAGACACTGAAGTTGACCCTAGCTCAAGGCATAGAAGGCAGGCATGACTATAACTCTCGTCCTCTATTGGGTATCATGCCCAGACAGCTGTCTCTTGTTCACTTCACTATACCTGATAGCTTCCCCTAGCACAGGCGTGATGGCAGGATAAGGTTGGCCCTTGTCTGCTTCTACTAATGAAAGAGTCGCAGTCTAGGCTCCGAAGAGGCTGTGAGATGCTAAGGGGAGATGCTTCCCATTACAAGGCGCCTTCTTGCTTGTTATTGTTTTCATTGTCATCCTTATTAACATCATTGCCAACAACTCCTTCTTCACAGAATTGTTGAAATGACTACTATGTGTCATACTCTGAGCTCATGGAATAGCAAAACTGTTCAAGATGGGGTTCCTAAAAGATGACTCAGCAAATACCACCAAGTCTGACAACCTGAGTTTGATCCCTGGAGCCCACATAATGGAAGGAGAGAACTGACTTCCACAGTTGTCCTCTGTACCTCCACAAGCATGTCAGGGACACACACACACACACACACACACACACACACATATACACACACAAAGATGTGGTTCCTAGCTTGAGGTTCACAGCCCAGCAGGTTTTGAAGCTTATACACAGGAATGGTATGGGCCAGATACTATTCCAATTGGAGGTCATGACCTGGTTTCTGCTTTCAGAGACTTTGGATGAGATGTAGCTCAGTCAGTAAAATGCTTATCTCCCTGAGTTCTATCCCCTCCCCAGTACCACATCAAACTGAGCATGGTTATACAAACATGCCTGTAAGTCTTGCACAGAGGATCAGGAAGGAAGATTAACAGTTTAGGATCATCCTTGGCCATTCTAAGATATATAAGACTCAATTACAAAAAGAAAAAAAAAGAAGAAGAAGAAGAACTTTGGCCAGAATCGGGTACTTAAAAACATCAAAACTGGAGGATTGCATACAGCAAATGTATCAATAGTCCTTCACCTATTGCAAACTAAACTGTTTAAGGTTTTTGTTTGTTTTTGAGACAGTCTCACTATAGAATCCTGGCTGGTTTGAAACTCTGTATAGAGCAGGCTGGGCTCATAGAGATCTGCCTGCCTTTGCTTCCCCAATCTGGGATTGAAGATGTGTGCTGCCACACCTGGTGTTTACGGGTCCAGAAGACCCTTGATCTCAGATTGCTCTTGGGATGTCCACAGCTGCTGCAGGTAAGAACTCAACAAACTGGAATTATTTTTCCTGCAGGCATGATTCAAGATAGCCTTTCCTCAAGCAGATGCTGTAAGGCTCTGCAGCCTTAAAAGACCCTGAGGGATTGCCTAGGATAAAAAGGCTCTGGGAAAATTGACAGGGCAGATTCAGCAGGGAGAGTTTACTCTAGTGGCCACTGGATCAAAAAAGGATAGAGTTGTCACAGCCAAGGAGAACTTCACAATTCTGAAGGTTGGAGTTCTGTGCTGGGCATCCATTTATGCCACAAATACGGCATTTCTACCTTCCAAAATATGACAACCAGGTGCAATTAATTGTTCAGCAGAGCGTAGAGAAGTCCTAATAGCCTTTCTCCCCCAGGGGACCAGCTTGAACTTCCTGGTAAACGTCTGCACACTTACGTCTTTGGCCCCATAGTTCTAAAATAATAAGGCAGAATATAAGATGACGCAGACACACAGTGTCTCTTTCTGACCTACCTCCTTTCCTCAGCCTCTGTCTGAAATGTCAGGCCCAGCTCCTCAGGGAACTAAATCCTGAGGAAATGGGGTCAGGGCTAAAGGAGCAGAACAGCCTGAGAGGGACTGGAAAGCAGGGTTAAGGGAATGAATGAGGTTATGGGAACAGAACGGGGAGGGGGGGGGGCTATCCCTTAGCAACTTTTCCCATTCTGGTAGCTTCTCTCTCCCTGTATGCCTTCCCTTACTCCCACAATAACCAGCTGGCCTGGATTTTGACCTTCTATATTCTCTCTGTCCCTTGCTGTGGCCCATACATTCTGTCTTCTTTGTTAGTCCTTTTTCCCTTTCCCCTCTCCTTCCCTCCCCTTCTCTGCCCCTAACCCTCATTTTGCACTCAGTAAGAATCTACTTTACTTGTTAAACACAATCATTTGTTTGGCTGGTTTTTGTTGTTGTTGTTTGGTTGGATTTTTTTCTTTTTTTTGAGACAGGGTTTCTCTGTGTAGCCTTGCCTGTCCTAGAACTCTCTCTGTAGACTAGGCTGGCCTCGAACTCACAGAGATCTGCCTGCCTCTGCCTCCCAAGTGCTGGGATTAAAGACCATGCCTGGATCAGGCTCACCTTTTAAAAGTGTACGCCCTTCAGGTACAAATGCAAGTTCCTCTTGGCATTGTTAGGTCACTTTGAGAGATACAAAACCTGAAGTTTCAAACACAGAATAACTAGGATGGCCCCTCTCTGTCTCTCTCTAATAATTTACTCTGTGTGTGTGTTCCAGGTTCCAGCAGAGCCTAAAAGGCATCAGATTCCCCAAAGCTGGGATTAAGGGAGGGTGTGAACCACTCACATGACATGGGTGCTAGGAACCCAACTCGGGTCCTCTGGAAGAGTAGCAAGTGCTTTTAACTTCGGAGCATCTCTCCAGCTCCAGCATTTCTCATTTTTGAAAATAGATAAGCACAACCAAAAAAAATGTGCAGCTGGGCAGTGGTGGTGCATACCTTTAATCTCAGCACTCAGGAGACAGAGGCAGGCGGAGATCTATGAGTTCAAGGCCAGTCTGGTCTACAGAGTGAGTTCCCGGACTATACAGAGAAACCCTATCTTGGGGGAAAAAAGGAGAGAAAGAAAAAGAAAATAGATAAGCTTCCTAAGAAAACTAAGGTTATTTTGCTTTTGTTTTATGTGTATAAATGTTTTTAATGTATGTAAGTATGTGCACCACGTGAGTGTCTGGTGCCCTTGGAGACCAGAAAAGGGTGTTGGATCCACTGGCACTAGAGTTGGAGACAGTTGTGATCTACCATGTGAGTGCTGAGCCTGTGTCCTCTGCAAGAGCAGTAATCACTCTTAACCACCAAACCACAGTTCCATTGCCTTGCTTTTGTTTCTAAGCTGGGGTCTCATATAGGCCAGGGCACCCTCCTAATCATTATACAGTGGGGGCTGCTCTTGAATTCCTGATCCTCTTGCCTTCACCTCCCGAGTGCCACTATGCTCAGCTTGAAACAGGGGTGTCCTCCTCATTACCTCACAGCCTGGCACTGTGACCAGCAGGCAGATGGTGATTCAGAGCAAAAGAAATTAAAACACACATTAGGGCAGGTGATATGGCTCAGGATATAGATGCTTGTGGCCAAGCTTAAAAACCTAAGTTCGATTCTTGGAACCCACATGGTAGAAGAAGAGAACTAGTTCTGCATGTTGTCCTTAGACCTCCATAGGCATGATGTGCTTGCTTATGCCCTTCCCCCATGTGTGCCTCAATAAATAAAAATAAATAAAAATACACTTTAGGGGGGCTGAAGAGATTGCTCAGCAGTAGGAGAACTTGTTGTTCTTACAGAGGATCTGAATTCAGTTCCCAGCACTCACATCAGGTGACTCACAAACTCCTGTGACTCCAACTCCAGGGAATTTGATGCCTTCTTCTGGCCTCGATGGGCACCCACCCACAGTCACATGCATATCCTCAAATACATATAAATAAAAAATAATCCTTCTTATAAATACACTTTAAAGCTGGGTGTGGTGGTGCATGCCTTTAATTCCAGCACTTGGGAGACAGAAGCAGGTGGATCTCTATGAGTTCAAGGCCAGCCTGGTCTAGCCAGGACAAGACAGGATGTCAGCCAGGGCAGCCAATGCTGCACAGAAAACAAAACAAAACAAACAAACAAAAACCATTATAGGTCCATCATGGCATCTTGGAGGAAGCCATTTGCACCCCACACCTAAGTCCTCCCTCAAAAGTGAAAGTCTCTGGGGAGGTCATGTTAGTTCAGTACCCTCTCAGGGGACTGTGTATAAACCAAATGCCACACTTGCTCCATTTCCACTGTCGAGTTCTCTTTTCTATCCTTTATGTCTGCCTCAAAAATGTAATTGCCCCTGGGGAAAATGCTACAGTCCTTTTGAATCCTCCATCTGATTTCACAGGCAGTTCTCTCATACCATTTGCCAAATCCTATCGGAGATGCTGTAAATGTAACACCAGGGAGGAGTGGTTTGCAAGTTTGTCTCTACTCTGATCCTTCATACCCACAGCTTAGGCTCCAGAGCCTGCTTTCAGAACCAAAATTATTTTCTCCATAGGCTTTAGTCATTAGTAGTGTGGCGCACACCTTTAATCCCAGCACTTGAGAGGGGGAGGCAGGAGGATCCCTGTGACTTCGAGACCACCCTGGTCTACATAGCAAGTTGTAGGCTAGGCAGGGCTACACAATGAGACCTTGCTTTATTTGATTGATTGATTGATTGATTGATTGATTAGTTTTTCAAGACAGGGTTTCTCTGTGTAACAGCCCTGGCTGTCCTGGAACTCACTCTGTATTTTTGAGACAAGATCTCACTATGGTAGCCTTGGCTGTCCTGGAACTTATGCTGTAGACCAGGCTGGCCTCAAACTCATAAAGCTCTGTCAGTTTTATCTTTTGAGGCTTGATCACTGAGACTTTCCCCTGTCCTGTGACTCCATCTTCTTCATCACCGTTGGTTTCCACTTCCTTCTCCAGTCCAGTCTCCACATGTCCCCCAGCTGACCTTGTCAGATACTAACTATCCTCTCAGGACTAAGGGGCTTTAGAACCAAGTCTGCTAGTTCACTTCCTACTAGCTTCTAGGCACCTTTATTGTTTCTCCCAAGCGTAAGTGTCTGTGTGTTTGTCCTTTCTCTCCAACTCTGAGTAATGGGACCTCTGCCATCTCATCAGCAACAAGTGCAAGCCACTGCCCCAGCAAGGCTGAGGTGGTGTCAGTTAAGTATCTGTTTCTCTAACACTTCCGGTCACTGCTGAATGGAAGCTAAAAACCATACGGACCAAAAGCAGGGAAGGCTCCAGGTTTTGTGAGGCCTAATGCTATTGTTGACTTTTCTCTCCTCTTCTGTTCCTCCTCCTTTTTCTTTTGTATGTGCTAGGTAAGTACTGTACCACTAAGTGGCAGTGCCAGGCCTTAAAGAAAAAGGGTCCGCCTGTCCATACATACGTACCTACATACGTGTGTGTGTGTGTGTGTGTGTGTGTGTGTGTGTGTGTGTGTGTGTGAGTGTTATGCACATGTGTGTTTGTGGATGTGTGCCCATGCATTTTTAGGGTCCACAGGAAGTTGCCAGGTGTCCTGCTCTATCACTTTCTAACTCATTCCTTTTTTTTTTGTTTTGTTTTGTTTTTTGTTTTTTTTCGAGACAGGGTTTCTCTGTGTAGTTTTGGTGCCGGTCCTGGAACTCACTCTGTAGCCCAGGCTGGCCTCAAACTGACAGAGACCTGCCTGCCTCTGCCTCCCGAGTGCTGGGATTAAAGGCGTGCGACACTGCTGCCCAGCCCTCATTCCCTTCTTAACAAACCTGAAGCTAGGCTGACAAACAAGCCTCAGTGATCCCCCTGTCTCCACGCCCTCACAAGTGCTTGAGTAACAGGCACCCAGCTATGCCCGGCTTTTTACATGGGTGCTGGGGATTTGAACTCAGGTCCCCAGCCAGCATTCTCACCCACAGAGCCATCTCCCCAGTACTAATCCCAGGTCTTGTGGTTTTGTTTGTTTGTTTTTTTCCAAGACAGGGTTTCTCTGTGTAGACCTGGCTGTCCTGGATCCCGCTCTGTAGACCAGTCTGGCCTCGAACTCACAGAGATCCGACTGCCCCTGCCTCCTGAGTGCTGGGATTAAAGGCATGCACCACCACTGCCCAGCCCAGTTCTTTTTTTAAAAGAATCATTTTGGTGTTCCTCTTAGAAAAAAAATTTTTTAAAAAGCTATAAATGTAGAGTTAGGTGGAGAGTCTTGGAAGGGACCTTTGACACTGTTTCATTAGCATCTTAGTAAATCTGTTCTGACTGAAGGAATAAAGCCTGCTTACATCCCAGCCAACTCTTCAGATCGGGCTGAATTCAGTGCCTATTCCTGGCTTTTCCTGTGGATTTCCTGTACCTAACACATTTATTCCACAAAATGGCACTGGCGCAACTAAATGGCCTTGACAGCCAAGTCTCTAGCTAATGAAAAATCCCAATGTGCTGGGTTACCACTCCTCCTACTTAGGTTACCTGGTGGCACTTAGAACAATGTCGTTTAAGCAGGTGGTTTCTCCTGCTATATACAGAAGGTCTTAGATTGTCTGTTCCACCCGTGGTCTGGGAGAGGACCTGCTTCCATTCACCTTTGGCAAAAGCCTCACAGCTTACAGAGTAGCTTGTATTCTGTTTGGGGAGGAAGCAGCTTAGCCTTGCTTTTCCCATGCCACTTTGATAATATCACACACGCTGGCACCTTTCCTGGAGGTCCCACCCAAATGTTCTGTCCAATTCTCTGGCCTCCTGAGTTGGCCTAGAATGTTGAGTCAGAGTACAAATAGCAACTCTTGTTGATTTCACGGCTCTAAACACCCAATTCTGAAATTTCCCAAACACATTAGAAATCCTGGGCTTCCTGAATCAGTGAGGGCATCTGTGAAAGCTCAGGGAGCCCCTTTACCTATAGGGACATTAACATCGGGGCTCTAGACGCAATGTAACCATAATGCCATGGGCTATGTGCCCCTACCACACAGAACAGAAGACAGGAAGCATCTTGCACATTATCGAGTTTAATTATCCTGCCGTCTTCACGATTACTCTATATAGCGGGCACTGTTACCCTCAACTCAGAGAAGTTAGGCGACATACCATATGAGGGGACACACGAAGTGACAGCTCCACCTGTTTTCAAAGATGGCTGCACAGTCACTATTCAGGGAGGCAGTGGGGGACTGGAGAGATGGCTCGGTGGTTAAGAGCACTGACTGCTCTTCCAGAGGTCAGGAGTTCAGTTCCCAGCACCCACATGGCAGCTAACAACTGTCTGTAACTACAAGATCTGACAGCCTCACACAGACACACATGCAGGCAGAACACCAATGCACATAAAATAAAAATAAATAAGTCAAGGAGGCAGTGTACTGGGACAGAGGCACCAGAACCATGTGTACTCCTGACCCAGAGGTAAGGGTCAACACTAGGCCATACAGGCCACACTAGTCAGGACATAGTATAACTCCCTCTGTCTCCCACACACCTAAACTCTGAAACTCTGATTTTGTTTATGCTACTTAGAAATTATGGAGGTGAGTCTGATAGAATCTAACTGCCCCCGGCATAGGAGTTTAATTTCTCCACTAAAATCTTGCCATGTGTGCTTTGGTGGCTAGGTTAGGGTCAAATCCGTTTTTCTCTGAGTTTCCTATCTTGGAAAAGGAGAGAAGAATGGGGGCCGGGGTTTACACTAAAGAGAAACCAGAAAAAGATCGAGGGAGGTGGTAGGGTGGTGCTACTCTTTAAGGCCTGCCAGAACTCTTTAAGAAGCACAGGCAGTGTGCCAGGAGAAGTGACAGAGCTCATTGTGGGGTCAGCAGAGAGACTGTTAGAGGAAGCCTAGGGGATGGCTTGGACGGAAAGAGCGAGAGTGAAGAGAAGAATCTATCCAGAGGCAGGTGGATCTCTGAGTTCGAGGCCAGTCTGGTCTACACAGTGAGTTCCAGGACAGCCAGAGCTACATAGAGAAACCCTGTCTCAAAAAACTAAACAAAAAGAACCTATTCAGGGATGAAAGTGTGTTTTAATTTTGAAACCACTATAAATCAAAAGAGAAAAGGATTTGCCCCTTCATTCTGTCTCCCAATCTTGGACAGCAAAGTAAGGGGAACTCACGCCTGATTGGACTGTGCTTACTCCAGGGCCAGAAAACCCTGGCTGCAGCGCCTGCCCAGCCTGCCAAAATGCTGCCAGGCACAGGGACTGGCCACCCCTCCGGTTGATAAGTGAAGGGTACCCCTGTGTGCTGCCTTTCTCTTTGCTTCCTGCCTAGTGTGCAGCCTCGGCCTGGCAGGGAGCCTCCAAGTAGGGGTTGTAGAGTAGGGCCCTCTAGACAGTACTTAAAACACAGTGATTTATGAGCTCCTAGAAGGGCCTAGGTGGGAGAGCAGAGAGGACCCCAGACTAGTTTCTATGAAGCTTCAGCACCCCACTGACAAGAGTCAAGGTACTCATCTTCTTGATGTCTGTGACCAGGCCAACTTTGGGACAGGGTATATAGCCTTCACTTTTCCTGGGGCCCAAGACTCTGGCTCTGTGTTGAATAAGCCCAGTGGAACTGGTTGGAATTAGACTAATGGACGTCTATGCAAATTCTTAACCTTGAAATAAGTGAAGTGAGCAGCTCAGTAATGCTAGTTTTGTAGGATTTATTTTTTTTAACATGAAAGAATTCTTTTGAACCCTCCATGGCTCCAAGAAAATCTATTTGAAATGTCCCTTCTTATGGGGCCATGGGGTTAAGTGCCAGGGATGGTAGGCTAAATGCCAGGGATGCTGGTTGCACGGCTCTTGGGAGCAAGGGTAATGGCATCCCTGCTGTGGACTCAGGAATACCAGGCCCAGGCACTGGTTGCCCAGAGAGATGCAGCCATTTTTACTTCTAACTGAAGGACACCACCTTCTGGGATTTCCCCTTCTGTGGTGGGAAACAGAGCAGCAGATACCCAAAGGATCAACAGGGCCTGTACCCAAAGTGTCCAGGCTGGGAAGGAGCTCACATGAGCGCCCAGGGTAGGGTGATTTATGTAGTTCAGGATTTGGTTCCTGCTGGTGGAAAGAAGATGCATTTTGTGAGTGCTGCATGGTAATTGCCCTTCATAAGGATGATCTCAAAAGGTCAAGGGATGGGTCTTGAATAGCCCTAATGTCCCTGAAACAGTCCATTGTGTAGCTATTGTCTATACATGTAAAGGAACTCTTCTTGACCCTATTCAAACTTTTCTCTTTTGGCCCCCAGGGTTTCCCAAGTGAATAATTACATACTACCTTATTCTAGAGCAAAGTCTATCTCTTTTCAACAACAACGACAACAAAAAGTTCAATATCCATTTTTTGAGCTCCTACTATGTATCAGATATTATGCAAGGTTGGGGGACATATAGATGAATAATACATGGTGACCTTTGGAGGGAGTCTGAACCCTGGTTTTCAAAATATTCCCCAATGACCTTTGGAATTTATAAGTAAATCTGCATCTATCCCTTTATATTTCATACACATGGACTACAAACTCAGTCTCTATCTTCCTGCAATCTTTTCTAAAACTCTTATTCATAGTGTATGTGTATATGTGTGCATGAGTTTGTGTGCACAACATTTGTGCAGGTGCCCACAGAGGCTAGAAAGGGTGCTAGATCCTATGGAACTGGAATTACAGGCCATTATGAGATGCCCAATGTAGGTAGGTGCTGGGACCAAAACCCGGGTCCCCCACAAGAGTAGCAGATGCTCTTAACAGCTGAACCATTGCTCCCTTCTTGCAATCTTTTAATTCGGCCTCATATGGTAACCTCCACTTTGATCAGTTTGGATGGCTTTCTCTGTACTCTAATAGGTCTTCCTTAGCAGACAGGATAACCAAAATTAGGCCCTATCCTTTAAATGCAAATACTATATGAATGTGGACACTGCTAAGTTAATTAACTTTCTTCATCCACTTGTTATTCATTTATATACCCAGTAGTTATTGAATGCCTGCTGGGTTCATGCATTCTATTAAGTGAATAGAGTAGACACTGCCCTCACGGAAGCCACCATCTGGGTATGTGTTTGGGAAACAGAAGGTAAAGACCCCAAACATCACACAGATAAATATGTAACTACAAACTGAGGCAAATGTTATGAAGAAAGTACAGGGTGCTATCAGTGTAAAAGTGGTACTGCGGTATAGTCTAGAAGGCTTAGAGAAGGTTCTGTTGAGGAAATGACATTTGAGCTGAGATCTGAAAGATTAGTGGACATAGATGAAGCAGAGTCTGGGGAAGAATGTTCCAGGCGAAGTAAAGAGCACATACAAAGGTCCCGTGAGAAGGGGAAGCAGCGTCCCTCAAGAACTACAGGAAGGCCATTGATGCTGTAGCACAGAGCATGGCCAGAGGGACATGGAAAGTCAGCCAGAGGCCTGACCATGAGGACGCTGCAGGCCTCTCCCACTGTGGGGGAAGGCACATGCAATGAAGGTTTGTTTGTACAAGCGGCTCCTTTCCTCAGGTATTTGTTGCTCTCCTCTTTCCACCCTTAGGAGCAATAATGATGGTTTGAACGTCAAAGAACTTCCTTTCCCAGTGTCCTGGCACAGTGTGGTTATGCCTGGGTGGCAGAAGATGCCCCCAAACTCCTGGGTCAGCCTCTGTCAATGTGGACAGAAGGGCAGGGCAGAGGGTGGGTGGAGTGCTTTGCCTGAGGTATCAGCTCCACAGTGACGTTTGGAACAGTCCCAAGACTATAGTCTTGTTCCCAGATAACTCTATCACACGTGCCTTCCGACCCCCACTGAAATGCTCCACCTGCCCTGCCTCCTACAGAGGCTCTGCTCCCCCACCCAAACTGGGGAAGGTCTCTGGAGAAGAATTCTGACTCTGCCCAGCTCCTTGAGTCTTGTTCTGAGGCTCTCAGGCCAGTTTTGTTGGGAAGTGTGGATATATACATATCCTAAATCATTTCCCAGAGGTGCTATGGAAGCCATGGGAGGGTCATAATGGTTAGACTTGGCCTTTCGGAAGCCCTTCCTTCCTTTCATCTAGACTCATCTTAGGAGAATGTGGCTTGGTGCAGTGACATCTGCTGGCAAGGCTGGGCAGGTAATAAAATGACCAGATGCCCACTCTTCCTCATTGCCAGAGTAACACGTATATCATCATAGTAGACCTGGTGATATAGGCCTGTAATCCCAGCCACTCACAGGCAGGAGGGCAAGTTCAAAGGCCAGCTGGAGCTACAGAGTGAATTCAAGGCTGCCATGGGCAATTTAGTAAGACCTCGTCTCAAAAAAAAATTTGCAAAAATAAATAAATAAATAAATAAAAGGGGCTAAGGATATATATTGCTCAGTAGTAGGGTACTTGCCTAACATTTGTGAGGTCCTAGGTTCAATTCCCAGTACCACATATACTTCTGAGATTGGACTGGAGCCAGCTGGTTGGCACACAGCTGAAAGATCTGGTTGGAGAGCTGGTTCCGCTGTTAAGAACACTTGCCAGCCGGGCGTTGGTGGCGCACGCCTTTAATCCCAGCACTTGGGAGGCAGAGCCAGGCGGATCTCTGTGAGTTCGAGGCCAGCCTGGGCTACCAAGCGAGCTCTAGGAGAGGCGCAAAGCTACACAGAGAAACCCTGTCTCGAAAAAAACAAAAAAACAAACAAAAAAAAGAACACTTGCCACCCTTTGGCAGGACCTCAGTTCAGTTCTCAGCACCCACGTTGAGCAGTTCAGAACTTGCTTAAAACTCCAGTTTTAAGATGTGATGTCCTCTTCCGGCCTCTGCATGTACCCACAAACAAATGACATATACTCACACAGACACACACTCACACAACACTCACATACACGAATGTTTTAAAAAATAAGAAAAGAAGAAAGGAACAAAACAACACCTCAAAATCAAGCTTAAGAAGGGCAGAACAGTCTAAAGCTGTAGGTCTGACCCCTAGGCTAGTTTGTGCTAAGTACTGAAAATGCTTTTTCTAGTGGAGGCTCGCAACTCCCATGTTGGCCGGTTGGTTCTCATTTAGGTACAGTTAGTCACAGAGGAAGTTTGGGTAAACACATGTAAATGACTCAGGCACATCCATTCCTAGTCCTCATTTCTGGGAAAGTTTATTTCCACAAATAAAATACTCATAGTTTAAAAATAGGAGAAGGCAAAGTCTTGTTTTTCTATTTTTAATTAATGAATTTATTTGTATTTACTGAGATGGGGTCTCACTGTACAGCTCTGGCTGTCTTGGAACTCACTCTGTAGACCAGGCTGGCCTCCAATTCACAGAGATCCACCTGCCTCTGCCTCCCAAGCACTGGGATTAAAGGCCTGTGCCACCATGCCCATCCAGTCATTTTATTTTTTTTTTTTTTTTTTTTTTTTTAAATCTCCTTGAGGTTGACCGGTTTGAGAAAACTTTTTTTAAAGGTTCTTTCAGGTTACCAAGACAATGGGTAGAAGAGAATAGCTTTTGTTGTTGTTGTTGTTCCTTTCTGTCCTAGGGATAGCGCCTCACAACTGCCAGGCAAACACTTCATCACTGAGATATGATCAGAGCATTTAAGGTGAACCCTTAATACTATGTGGGTAAGATATAACCTGCCTCTCTGCTTTCATGCACTTTATGTATGCATTCTGTTCAGTTTCCCTCTTTGTTATTATCGTGTGCACTTGACAGAGTTCACCAATGGTGTAACTGGGAAGCCAAAGAGGAGAGAGCAGATAATACTAGAGAAAGAATTATGAAGCAAATATTCCGTCTTCTTAATAACAAGTCCTGTGTAATCAAATGTTACTCAGATAAAGGCCACTCCACCCCAATCTCTATTTCTCATTCAAACTTAAAAATCAAGAGTCCATTAGAGAAGTTGGAAATGAACAGAATTTCACAGAAATGAAACACACACACACACACACACACACACACACACACACACACATACACACACACACAACTAGAGTGCCATCCTCCTAAAAAACAAAATCAAAAGTATGAGGGACTAGGAATGTGGCTCAACAAAAGAGTGCTTGCCTAACATGCACAAAGTGCTGGGTTCAATTCCTAGTACAGTATAAAAAGAGGTGTGGTGGCCAATGCCGGGAAATCCATCACTTGGGAAATGGATGAGTTTGAGATCAGCCTGGGCTACAAGAGGCCCTACCTCATTAAACAAACAAACAAACAAACAAACAAACAAACAAAAACCCAAACATTATTTGAGCTATAGTTTAAAATTTTAATTCTGGAACTGGCATTCTTACACTAGTGACTATGCACAACTCTTTGAGGGAAGAAGAAAAGAACACATTTGAGGGAGACATAAAAGCAGGAGGGAGCCACAGGTACAAGCAGACACTGCAATGTTCTGATATACAAGACCCTTAATAAAGGGAAATGAGAACACATTATACATCAGAACCGTAGTGCAATGTCACATGGTAGTTGTAGCTTCAGTTAGGAAAACCACAGAGATACATAGACAATGATGAATGTTCTAGTTTGCTTCCTTGTGGCTGTGGTAAACTCCAGGACCAAATGCAATTTGGGGAAGGAAAAGGTTCATCTGGCTTCCAGGTTACAGTTCTAGGGAAGCCAAAGCAGGAACTGAAGCAGCGCTCCTTCCTGCAGCCACCTTTTCCACACAGCCTAGGACTACCTGCCCATGGGTGACATCACTCACTTTGGGTTGGGCCCTCCCACATCAATCATGCCCCTTAAGAGGGCTGGAGAGGCCAGGCCGTGGTGGCACATGCCTTTAATCGCAGCACTCGGGAGGCAGAGGCAGGTGGATCTCTGTGAGTTCGAGGCCAGCCTGGGCTACAGAGTGAGTTCCAGGAAAGGTGCAAAGCTACACAGAGAAACCCTGTCTCGAAAAACAACAACAACAAAAAAAAAAAAAAAAAAGAAAGAAAGAAAGAAAAAAAAAAAAAGAAAAGAAAGAGGGCTAGAGAGATGGCTCAGTGGTTAAGAGCACTCACTGGCTGCTCTCCCAGAGGATCTGGGTTCAATCACTTGCATCTACATGGTGGCTCACAATCATCTGTAACTCCAGTTCCAAAGGATCCAATACCTTCTTCTGACTTCCGAGAGCACCAGGCGTGAAACATGGTGCACATACATGTAAGCAAAGTATTCATATACATAAAATCTTGTGTGTGTGTGTGTGTGTGTGTGTGTGTGTGTGTGTGTGTGTGTAGCTTTAAAGTAGCAGTAAACTTCAGAAAGTCTCACTTTCCTTATCAGCTTGTCTGGGTTAATAATTTTTGAAAGGCAGAGGGGGACTGCAGGCAGGTGTAAGTCATGCTCCACAGCCCCCGCCTGTAAGCAGTTGGCCCAAGTTGATGACTTATTGGCTGTGTTCACTCAGCTCCCAGCTCAATACCTACCGTATATCATATGCTAAATATCTGATTGATGAATAAATGAAAATGCCTGCAATCTGAGAGTCTCAATCCATGCTTACTATGTGCATTCCACCTTGAAGTATCAAAAGGAATTTGGTTTTCTTGGAATCCAAAAAATGAAGGGCCATCCATAATGACAATTCCCTGGTCTTCTTGATAAGTGAATTTGGGCACAGAGAACCCAAGGAGAGACAGTCTGTTAGAGAAAACCCAATTACACTGAGGAACATATGTTGCCCTGAGGCTTCTGCTGCCATAACAACATCATGTAACTATAACTACAGCCCTGGAGGGCCCTGGCCCCGTCAAATATGGAAAAGGATGTCTTCATCATAAGACAGCTTTGTGATCAGATAGACTTCCCTGGAGGGTTTGGATCAGGGAAGGGAGATAAATTAAGTGGAAGAAAAGGGGGGGATGAAGGTCAAGAGAGAAGAACTGCTACCAAAGCAGCATAATGATTTTTTAAGCAATTTTCAAAATGTGGTTATTTGACTGTTTAGCTTTGGTGGTTATTTATAACCCCAGCTGCAGAGGCGGGAAGCTGAGCTGGCGCCTGCTGAGATCTATCCAATAACTTCCCCCAGGGTGGGCTGAGGGTGGGGGCTAAGGATGACACAAGAACCAACTTAACCAGTGGCCGGAACATTAAGAGAAGCTCCAGGCCATATCCAGCAGGGGAAAGAAAGAAAGGTCCATCCCAACTCTTTTGTTGTTGTTGTTATTAAGACAGAATCTGTGTATGTAGTTCTTGATGACCTGTAACTCTGTGTAGACAAGGCTGGCCTCCAGCTGCTTGCATCTGTCTCCCAGTGTTGGTATTAGAGGTATGAGCTACTACAACTAGCTACCACCACCCACCACCACCACCCCTTTCAACTGTGTCTTGCTATGTAATTCTGGCAAACCTAGAACTCACTATGTAGATCAGGCTGGCCTTGAATTTGCAGTGATCTGAACTTGCCTCTGCTTTGAGGTTGCTGCCATTAGAGGTGTGCTCCACCAGGCCAGACTGACTCTATTCTTTGTTGTTGTTGTTGTTTGAGACAGGGTTTCTTTGTGTAGCTTTGCACCTTTTCTGAAACTCACTCTGTAGCCCAGGCTGGCTTTGAACTCACAGAGATCTGCCTGGCTCTGCCTCCCAAGTGTTGGGACTAAAGGTGTGCACCACCACTACCCGGCTCTGACTCTATTCTTAAGGCAGATGTAAAGAAAAAAGTTTTTTTTTTTTTTTCTTTCGAGACAGGGTTTCTCTGTGTAGCTTTGTGCCTTTCCTGGTACTCACTTTGTAGACCAGGCTGGCCTCGAACTCACAGAGATTCGCCTGCCTCTGCCTCCCAAGTGCTGGGATTAAAGGCGTGCGCCACCACCACCCGGCAAGAAAAAAGATTTTAATATGAATTATGGTGACATCAGCAATCTCTGAGAGTCTCCTAAAGGGATAGATCAACACTTTTGGCTGGAAGTTAGAGATGAGATGGGTCTAGTTACAGTAGCCTTGTCTTGAAAAGGTCCAGGCAGACTTCTCTCACTTTACAAGAGAGCACCTGAACAGAGGGAATGTCTTCTGCCTAATCCTGCCAGGAATCACACCTGGTCAGAGAAAAGAAGACGATGGGTTCTTTGCAAGTCTTTCCCAGCTAGTCATCACCTGGCACTGGGGTCAGGAACATTTAATTTGGTACTCCTCCGTTCACTGCTGAGTCCTTTAGATGGCAAGCAGCAAGAGTGAAGCTGGAGACCGTAACAAGCCAAAGGTCCCAGCTTTCAGGAACCCTCAGGCTTCTGAAGCAGGCAATGAGCAATCACACTTGTATTTGAAATATGGTACCTATCCTTTTATTGGCAAAGGACTATTTCTTTTAACTCTTTGAATTTCTTTTAATAAAATCACTTTATTGTAATGAACTCACAAATAAAACATCACACAGCTAGATTAAGGGAGCTGCTCAAACACTTGCTGAGTCTCGAACTCTATCCCAAGCTCAGTGATCTTCCACAGCTAGAATGGCTATTCTCAAGCACTGGAACCGGGCTCAGAATTTTACACCTTGACTATCAGATACGTCTTTATTCACTTATCCACTGGAAAAGAAAAAAAGAAAAACTATGACAGAATTGAAACCAAGGGGAAAACCTAGCCTTATACCCTCTTTCATGACTCATGTGTCCTTTTCCCCACACTCTGTCCTTCCTCATCGCCTAATATTACTCCCTCTTGGTAACTGAGGAACGTTTTAGGGCCCTCAGAAACGTTAAGTGAGGAGACAAGACACAGATACAAGTGAGAACAATATAAAAGACACACACGATTGCCCCACTCTCCCGGTCCACTTGGGCTACTCTCACCTTTGGCTAAGGAGACTGCAGCAGCAGCTGAACTAATCTACTTCGGGTTTCCCTGCCACTCTGACCATTCCTCCTCTAAGAGCTGCCAGAAACAGATCTCTAAGATGCAAGTCTGATCATGGGATTTCTCTGCTGAAGTAGTTCAGGACCAGCCCACCACCTCCGATCCAGTCTCCTATCACGGCACAGAAGACTCCGCATGAACCGGTTCCCAGCACCATTGTGGCAATCATTTCACTCCTGCTTGCCAAGTAAGTCACCCCAGACACCATGCTTCTCAACACGCCATACTCTTTGCATGGAAAGCCCCCATTTTCTGTGTCATCCTATTAAATTCCATTTTTCATTCACCTCTCTTATGAATTTTCTCCTAAACTTTCCAGATGAAATATTCCACCTCCTTCTCTGTACCCAGTGGACCTTCCCTATACTTCTATTTTTTTTTT
>CABHPQ010155829.1:0-21390 GCA_902168405.1 Peromyscus aztecus | reverse complement strand
AGCAGGGCATCCCCAGTCTTTTCAGCTAAGGTGGGAAGGAGCGATTCCGTCCTCCAGGGACAGACAGGCAACGTTGATTGTAGCGAATGGGGGATGAGTTAATGCTAGTATCTAGTGGGGAGAGGTTCTTAAATAACGTTAGAAATATAAAAAATACGGGTAGCCAGCTTTTTAAAAAAAATACTCATGCAACGTAGTTACAATGAATTCAACAAATAACATTTTTCTCTATCAAATTGTCGGTTTCTTTTATCATCATCATCATCATCATCATCATCATCATCATTATTTGGTTTTTTGAGACAATTTCTCCGTGTAGTTCTGGCTGTGCTAGAACTCGCTCTATAGACCAGGCTGGCCTCTACCTCCCAAGTGATGGGGTTAAAGGCTGCACCACCACCGCCCCGTCAAATGGTCAATTTCTAAAAATGTGTTAGAACTTATTATTTGTGTGCTGGTGAGATGACGAAGCAGGTAAAGGTGCTTGCTGCCAAGCCTGAGGACCCGAGTTTGATTCTAGAGCCCAAAACCAACTCAAGTTATCCTGTGACCTCCACATGTGTGTCATGTTCCTAAAAAATAAATAACTAAACGTGAATAATAACTAAACATTTAAATTCATTGTTTGTAACCGCAAATATATATACATACACACACGGACATACATATGTATATCTGAATTTCATGTGAGGAAAAAAGTATTTGTCAGTTCATTCTATTACCATATTTTGTTCCCCTCTTCTACCTTTGTTCCCTCCACATAGTGCCCTTTCTACATTCATCACACACACACACACACACACACACACACACACACACACCTAGTTTCTGAATATAAGAGAAAACATGGGATACTTTTCTAAAGCACCTCGTTAGATGAGCAGCACTGTGGGAGTCTTGTTGTGACTTGGTACTGTGGAGGAACAGTGTAAAGGTGAGAGAGCAAGTGTGCAACATGAGAATTTATTATTTCCTGTTTAGTGGCTTATGGGGAGGGAAAAGGAGCTGAGCTGGGAGGATTGCCTGGGTTCTAGATCAGCCTTGGTTACAGTGAGACATTGTCTTAACAACCAGGAAGGGAGGGGGCAGTTGGGAAAGTGCTAGCCGCAGGAGCTTGAGGACCCGTGTTCGATCCCCTCCAGAAGAATGACACCTAAAGTGACCCTCGGCCCCCACATTTTATGCACATGTTCACAAGTGCTCTCATATGTACACCTTTGCACACATACACAAAACCAAAATGCCAAATAAAAATCAGAATTGGGTGGAAACTCTTTACTGTGTTTCCTGTTTCTGCAGCTTTTGGACAGTCTAGTATGGAACATCAGAGCCTCCATACTGATGAGAACCAATTCCTACAGGTGTACCCCCCAGCTCCCATGCTCACCCATTGATTCTGTTCCCGTGTGGAATCCCACACAGCCACCCAAGAGCATTGTGTGGAATGGAGTGAATGTAACGGGCTGCTCTGGGCATACAATCCAGAACTGGAAGGTGTCTGTGACAGAGTTAGGAAGAATTACTAGTCAGGTAGGCTTCTGAGGTGTGTCTGACTGGGAGACAGGGGTAAGTGTTGCCAAGCCAGTCCAAACCCTTGTTTAAAGACATCTGAGCCAGGTGTGGGGGTGCACACCTGTAATGCCAGCAGGATCAGGCTTCCTAGCAAGAGGCTCAGTCTACTTAGCAATGTACTGGGATGTGGGTCAATGGTGAGAAGGGCATACTGCTCTTGCAGAGGCTCTAAGTTCATTTCCTAGAACAAAAGGCAGATGGCTCACAACTGCCTGTAACTCTAGCTCCAGCGGGCTCCAATGCCTCTGGCCCCTGTGGGCCTCTGCACACACAAGCACATACCTACACACACACACACACACACACACACTTAGATAAAAATAAATATTTATTAAAAATCGTCTCTGCTCCTGCGCCCAAGAAGCTACTGATGATGGTTGGCATTGATGACCGATACACATCAGCCAGGGGCTGCACTGCCACCCTGGGCAACTTTGTCAAGGTCACCTTTGATGTTATCTCTAAGACCTACAGTTACCTGACCCCTGACCTCTGGAAAGAGACCCAAGTCTCCTTATCAGGAATTCACTGACCATCTTGTGAAAACCCACACCAGAGTCTCTGTTCAAAGGACCCAGGCTCCAGCTGTGGCCACCACATAAGGGTTTTTATACAAGAAAAAGAAAGTGAATTAAGTCTGTTAAAAAAAAAAAATCTCCAAATATGTCCCAGCACTCAGGAGGCAGAGGTAGGGCCATCTCTGTGAGTTCGAGGGCAACTTGTTCTACATACTGAGTTCCAGGTCACCCAGGGCTACATACTGAGATCTTTTCTCAACCAAACAAACATCCCTAAATAAAATAAAAAGTTTAAAACATTTGTACAAGAACCATTTAGAGCTGGGTTCCTCAGACTGCGCACTGCTGGCATTTGGGGCGATCATTTTTTGTCGTGGGCTGTCCTTTGTGCTGTGTGACATTCAGCAGGCTGCCTGAGCTCTGCCCACTCAGTACCATTAGCTTCCTTCCATTTCCAGTGTGACTGAAAAAATAAAAAGTCTCAAGCCTTCAGATAGTGACAGATGCCACCGAGGGACAGAATTGCCCCCTGTAAAGAACTGGTTCTGACTGGGAGGACTGGACCTGCTTCGCTTGTGTTTGTGTGGTTAAGGATTAACCGGAGTTTTCAATAAGATGTCACTGGACAGTGAGGTTGCCTTGCCTGAGAGCAGACGTATGCTGAACTAGTTAAAGATTTGATATTATCTGGATATGCTGAGGGCATTTAATGGTTACAGTGTAAACATACAATTTTTGTCATACTAAACACACAAATCTGGACCTACAGCACCCAAGCCCATACCTGGCAAAATGCTTCCCATATGAACTTGTAAACAAGCTCTGTCAATGCTACAGGGGAAAGCATGGGGGACCTGATAGACAAGTCTGCGAGTTGTTATAGGGAGGATGAAAACTCCGAAGAGGGTGAGCTGCAGAGCAGATCCAAGCATCATGTTCTGAGAGTTCGATTCCTGTCTGTATACAATTTGTGTGCTGCTGGGGACTGAACCCAGGGCTTTGTGAATCCTAGGCAAGTGCTCTTCCACCAAGCTCTACCCTCAGCCATCAACTCCTCTGTACACATCTTAAGGCTGCTGTAGCAAAGTACCAGCGATTCAGTGGCTTAAAGCATTCCAAATCTGTTATCTTCATGTCTGGAGATCAGAAGTCTGCTCTGGTTTCCAGGGCAAAAACAAGGGCGACATTGTGACCTTGTCATTTGGAGGCTCCAGGGGGAGAATCTATCCCTTTCGCCTTCTCCAGTGTCCAGAGGCTATTTGCCTTCTCTGGCGTGTGGCTCCTGTCGTTTTCAAAGCTATTGACTTGGTGGAATCTATTACACATGTCACTTGGACGCCAACCCCAGCTTCCCACGTGTCCCTTTCTGAGCCAGTTCTCTCTCTGTGGACCCTGGTGATGACATCGGGCTCATGGGCATAAATCAAGACAAACTCCCCACCTGAAGTTGCCTAAGGTAAAGGCCTCTGCAAAGTTCCCTTTGCTGCGTAGGGTGACTTCCGCAGGTTCCAGGGATTAGGATGTAGACATCTTTAAGGGAGGGAACATTTTGTTTAACATGGGAACTCTGAAACTGAGTCGAATTCAGGAAAAACAAGTAGGGGGTGGTGGCTAAGGAGGCAGAAGAAGAACCCAGCTCTCAAGAATGAGTATCACAGATGGTAGAAACGGGAAGGACGTCAAGGAACTAGTGATACTAAGTTCATAAGCTTTGATCCAGCAACCTCACACCTGGACATCTATGTGACGAATAAGAGGTCCAGTTTGTCTACTGGAGTACAGTATGCTTGTCCCAGCTCTGGGATACTCTCTGTTAAAGAGAACACAGTTCATTCATTCACCAAATGGTGATTGTGTGAACTATTCTCACCATTGAGGATTCAACTATGCACATGTCCCGGCAAACTAGAGCCTTAGCCACAACTGGTCTGCTACTTGTTTTGTAAATAAAGTTTTATTGGCATGCAGATACATCCATTCACTTACATAGGGTCTATGGCTTCTCTCAAGTTGTAAAAGTATTGCATAGTTATTGTGTTGGAGTAGTTGCTACAAAGACTGGTCTGAAAAACTTTAAAAATTTATTTATTAAATTAGTTAATTTTGGGGTCAGGATCTCACTATGTTGTCCTGGCTGGTCTGAAACTTGCTGTGTAGATCAGGCTAGCTTCAAACTCACAGAGATTCACCTGCCTCTGCTTCCTAGTTGCTGGGAATAAAGGTGTGTGCACCACTAAGTTCCACTTTATTTTTTAAAGATTTCTCTCTCTTTTAATTGTGCGTGCATGCGTGTGTTTGTGTGCGCACGTGTGTGTGTGTGTGTGTGTGTGTTGCATATGGATTCTGGGTATGGAGCTCCCCCAGGGCTTTGAGCATACTAGACAAGCACTCCACTTTAACAACAGTTGGACAGGCTCTATGTACAGCTGTGCTCCATCAAGTCTCACAGCCTTCCCTGCCCTTATTCCACCAGCTCCTCTCTGGAATGTGACAACATACACCCACCCCAGCCCCTTTTCATTGAACAGCTCTCCCTTTCTGGAACATTCTGTCTTCTGGCTTGCTTCCTGGCTTCTGCTATCTGCTCAAAGTTACCAGGGGAGCCTCTTTATACCCATGCATCTTCCCCTGACTGTGTCCTCTTCCAACCACGCCCCCTGCACTCTATCTCCTCTCCCAACCACGCCCCCCTGAATTCTGCATTCTCTTCTTTTTCTTTTTCCTTGTCACATTTACACCCCTTGTCACATTTACGGCAGCTGCATCAGAGCACTGATGTCATGTTTCTTTCTCTGTTCTCAGTACCTAGAAGAGCCAGAGGCACCCTGTGATGTCTCAGCAAGTGGGACGCCATTCTGGGCTTTTCAGAACCCAGGGCATGGAAGTTTGCAAGAGAGTCTCACTCCACGAATTCATTGGGATATGCAGGTGGGAGGAGATCTTCCAACTTCTGTTTGTGATCACCTGTTTGCCCTGCTTGGATGCCCTGGAGGGAATGATAAAGATCTTCAGGAATGCCCTCTTTCCTCCCTTCCACCAAAACACATCTGAACAGAAAATTCAGGTTTGGTGAGGAAGCCATGGAGCAGTCAGACATCATTCCTCGAAGTGTAAATTTTTTTACAGTCACTTTGGGGTTCAAAAGTGCACCTAATCTCTTCTGCTACCCAAATCTGGAAGTGGTCATTCCATGGCTGAGCCATTCCACATCCTGCAGTGATGAGTTCACAAGCTTGCAAGGGAAAGTGCTGGAAATGCAGAACAGCATTATGGGCAAATCCTTTGTGATGGCTGTTCTTGATTGTCAACTTGACTATAACTGGAATGAACTATAATCCAGAAATGGAGGGCACACTTGTGATCCGGATCTTGAGGCAAGAAGACAACATGCCTTTGATCCGGATCTTGAGGCTAGAAGGGACACTCCTTTAATCCAGATCTTGAGACTGAATGGCACACCTTTAGTCTGGGCCACACCTTCTGCTGGAAGCCTATGTAATGACAATGGAAGAAAGAAGGGTTTGTTCTTCACCTGCTGGCCCTCGCCTGGTCAGCACATCCATTCCTTCTTTGGGATCCTAGCGGACTAGCTGAGACACCCAGCCTTGTGGGACCAAGCAGCTACTAGATTCTTGGACTTTCCATTCATAACTAGCCATAGTTGGACTGCAGCCTGTAAGTCATTTTAATAAATTCCCATATATATATTTCATTCTGTATGAATCCTCCCATATATATATATAATATATATGTATTGTATATATTCATTCTGTAAGTTCTGTGATTCTAGAGAACCCTGACTAATACACCCTTCAAGCTGGAAAACATGCGGATGCCACCCCCCAGGAGAGTGGAGGATTGAACTGTGGAATATTCACCCCAGGCACCACCACACAACAGTGAGGCTGAGCCACTGTGATGCAGAGGAAACAGCGCTACCCCTCCCCCCACAGTGTTATTCCACAAACGCACAAACAAGAAACCTGCAAGACTGAGTAAGGGTGCTGGAGGCAGGGAGGCAGGCACCTTCGGTCTGGTGGGGGAGTGGCTAGAAGAGGCCTGCAGAGCTTCCGCGGTTCTGGTCCTGGTCCAATCTGCCAGGTGCTGATTACACAAGTAAGTTCTGCTCACAGACATCTGTTACTTGGTTACTTATGATTTGAATATTTTGCACTAGCCTCGCTCTTGCTCTCTCTGTGTGTTTTAATAGAAAAATTAAAAAAAAAAAGTAATCTCAAGAAAAATTCCAGTCTGGGTATGGTGGCTCGTGCCTATGATCACAGTTCTTAGGAGGCTGAGTCAGGATCACCAGGAGTTTGAAACTAGCCTGGACTACACCGTGAGTTTCAGGCAGCTGGGACACAGAGTAAGACTGTTTCAAAACTAACAAACTAAAAAACCAACCAACCAAACAAGCAAAACGAACAAAAAATCAGATTACTTGTGATGAAACCCTTTGGGTTGTTCTGGGTGTCTGATCACGAATGTCAATTTATCTGAATCAATCATTTGTTTTGTTTTTGTATTCCAGTTAGAAGCGAAGACTGACTCTGAAAATATGCCTTTGTCGCCACCAAGTGGCTGCATGTGGGATTGCAGTAGTAGAGAATTTACGTGGATTTCGAATAAAACTCAGTTGGAAAAGTTTTGAAGTTCTGAAATTGAAATCTGGTTGTCCGATCTCTTAATCCTCTGAGAATTTCATGCCGTTGCTTGAAAGGTCATTTCTGGGCATCTTTCATGGTCTGTAAATTATTCTTTATATAAATAAACCACTGTCTCCAATTGTTAGCTTTGTGGGTCCTAGTGTGCCCAAAGCTGTGCAGATAAAATACTACATCTGTCTACCACAAACAAATCTTCCAGATGTTTGGGTTCAGCACTCAGACCCTCTTTTTAAATGTCCTTTCTTGTTGCCCACTGTCCTCCCAATTATTTCTCCTTTGACCCGATTTCAAGTCTGTTTTTTTTTTCACGTTGGCTGCTATCACGTATGTATGGCATCTCTGATGTGACCCTCAGGCCTCAACTCTCCTACACATATGTGGGTGTGACTGCTGCTGCTGGAGCTATACTGTCCACTACTCAGAGCCACTAACGAGCATAGGTGGTGGCTGGTTTTCAAACTCTTCACTTGGCCAAACAATTATGCAATGGCCCAAACAGGGATCAAGATGTCACCAGAGTAGCTGTCTGTAGCCCAGAAGCTTCATTTTAGAGTTGTAGATGATTAGGTGGCAGGGTTAGAAGTAGGTCCTTGTGGGTAGTAGGCTCAGGATCATTGTTCAGGTTCAGGGGTAGCGGGTTGACAGAGATGCTGAAGGAGAAAGTCTTAGTTGGACATGTATCCAGGGAAGAGCACAAAGGTGCAGGAGAAATGAGAACACTCCAACCAAGTGACTTAGAGGAGGAAAGGGTTAATTTCACCTTGTGGATTACACTCCATCGCTGAGGGGCATCAGGGTAGAAACTCAAAGGCAGACTTGCTTGCCTTCCCATACAACGTTATTTCTGATCAAGGAACCCACTGCACAGTCAAGGAAGTACAGCAGGTGTGGTGGTATGAGAGAAAATGGCCCCCAAAGGGAGTGGCACTATTAGGAGGTGTGGCCTTGTTGGAGTAGGTTGTTGTTTTTGGAGAAAGTGTGTCACTGTAGAGGCGGGCTTTGAGGTTTTATATATATATATATATATATATATATATATATATATATATATATTCAAGCCAAGTCCAGTGAGTCAGACCATTTCCTGTTGCCTGCGGATCAAGATGTAGAACTCTCAGCTACTTCCCCAGCACCACGTCTGCGTGCACGCTGCCTTGCTTCCCATCATGATGATAACGGACTGAACCTCTGAACTGTAAGCGAGCCACCGCAATGAAATGTTTTCCTTTATGAAAATTGCTATGGTCATGGAGTCTCTTCACAGCAACAGGAACCCTAAGACAGCGGAAACGATGGAGGATGCTACATGCTAGCTGGCTTACAGGCTCGTGCTTGGCTAGCTTCTTCCAGGATGACCTGCCTAGGGAATGGTGTTTCCCACAGCGGGCAGGGCCCTTCTACATCAATGAACCATCAAGACAGCCCTCCACAGGCCAACCTGAGCAGGGCAGTCCCTCAACTGAGACTCGCTTCTCAGATGACCCTAGGCTGCGTCAAAGCGACAGTTAGAGCTGACTAGGACAGGAAGCAGCAGACAGCATGTCTGATACCGTCCGCACTCACTTCCACAGCCCTCGCCCAAGGTCACAAAAGCAGTGAACGATTGCTGGTCACAGGAAACTGCAAGTCGGGCAGGGAGCCCCAGGGATGAAACTTCCTTGAATTGTTGCCCACCCTGGGGTGGGCGTTTTGTTTTTGGTAACGGGGCCGCCGTTGAATCACACACGTTCCTGCATGAAACCCTTCACCTATGCTCGTTTTAAGTAAAGCTGGATTTGGGGGGACTAGTCTCTTTGGTTGGCCGTTGGCGCTCTGTTTGGGTGACTAGACCCTTGCTCATGTCTCCCCGTGAGAAACCACACAATGGCCGGTGATGAGTAAATGTCCTGAAAGCAAGTACTGATGGTTTAGCTGGAATGGATGGACTGGGGAAAATTTTGTTCCTCTCTTTGGTGGGGTGCGGAGGGGAGGAAATGTCCCTTACTTTTTATTTTCTTCTGGTGCCAGCATGTATGTAATAGGAAACATTTACTGAAGGAATATAGCTGTGGAATATTATTGTAACTATGTAAAGATTGGTTACCTTTGTTAATGTTGTGGAATATTACTCTATGTAAAGTTGTGTTAACTTTGTGCTGCATTTGTTTAGTGATGTAAAGGTGTGTTGCGTTTGTTTCACCTTGCCTGCCTAAGGCACCTGATTGGTCTGATAAAGAGCTAAACAGCCAATAGGTAGGCAGAGGAGGGATGGGTGGGGCTGGCAGGCAGAGAGAATAAATAGGATGAGAAATCTAGGAGAACGAGGGAGAAAGAGAGGGAGATGCCCGAGGCCAGTCAGCCGGGCAGCCGCCAGCCAGACACAGAAGAAGCAGGAAAAGTAGGACATACAGAAAGGAAAGGTAAAAAGCCCCAAGGCAAAACATGGAGGAAGAGAAATAGGTTAATTTAAGTTAAAAAAAAAAAAAGGTAGCCAGAAATGAGCATAAGCTAAGGCCAAGCATTCATCACTAGTAATAAAATCTCTGTGTCATGATTTGGGGCTGGTTGGTGGCCCAAAAGAAAAAGCCTGCTACAGATAGAAGCCCATGACATTGGGAGAAAAACGTTCTGGAGTTCAAATCCACTTACCGTATCCTCAATTTGTCTTCTGGACTTAATAATAAGACTTGCCATGTAAGGTGGTGCAAGCATTGATGGAGATCGCTGTTAAAGAGTACGTGTGCTGAGAAATACTTTCTAAAGAGAAGCGCGAGTCAACTCTCTTCTGTGATTGTTTAACCCCATGGCCTTTACACCCTAGCTTCTCTGCACAGAAGACCATTTCTTACCTCTTCCCCTCTGCACAAGCAGCTTTTTCTGGCCCCTCTGGGGCTCTGGGAGGGCACCAGGAGAAGTATATAAAGAAGGTAAGCCCCTTGTTCTGAATTCAGGGCCAGGCTGGCCATAACGGCAAACAATCAGCCATTGCCCCAAGGGCTCTGAGTTGGCCGTAAAGAATTAATGGCTAGGAAAGGTGTCTGCCAATTATTTTTGCACTCAAGGTGCAGAGATTATAGACACTCAGTAGAGCCCATCTCAGGGCTGGCTGGCAATCACCCAGGAGACACCCATCCCTGGAGAGCTCTGGGAGTCAGGATCTCGGCTGTTAGGGCATGCTCAGACTCCACACGCAGGTCTCCATGTTTCTCACAGAAAGCTGGCTGAGCTGGTTGCTTTTTGGCGGTCGGTCAAAGAGACCAGATCCTCTGTCCCTGTCTGATTCCTCTGATGCTTCCCTGGCTTCAGCATTATTTGGGGTTGCAGAGCAGATGCAGTAAGAGCATCAGCGGTAGCAGCGAGGTTACAGGACAGCAGTCACCAATGCAGATGGGTCAGCGAAGAAGGCTTTGACTTTTTCACCAGCTTGGACGATGTACTCAGTCTTCACAGAGCCCTCTGGTATCCACTGATAGAAGGTGACACCAGACAGTAGTCAGGCGGCCAATGTGCAAACACTGTCAGCATCCTGGGCAGCCGCCAGGAAGTCAGAATCCAGTTTCCTCTGTGATGGCAAGCACTTCCCGGTTGTGGACATTGCCATTGGTTTTTTGAGACGGAGTTTCTCTGTGTAGCTTTGGTACCTGTCCTGGATCTCACTCTGTAGACCAGGCTGGTTTCAAACTCACCTGGAGGCAGGCCTGGCTCTGCCTCCTGAGTGCTGGGATTAAAGGTATGTGCCACCACCGCCTGGCCAAGTTGGATGATCTTAAGGAAGTGTTGTATTTCCAGCTTCCACTCCTGCACCCATCATTGTTAAACCCTGCTTGGAAATCATGAGAGTGTGTTAGGGGTTGCCGAGCATGAAGTTTAAAGATGATGTCAGGTTAATTAGGATGTCTGGCAGGAGGCAGAATATTCTTCTTTTTTCCCCACGAAGAAGAGGGTCAGGAAAATAAAGAAAGAAAGAATGTATGTCTTGGTTTGGATTGTTCTAGAAGTAGGTCAAGGATTCAAGTGTATTCAAAGATCTGGGAGGTAACCCAAGAAACTCTTCGGAGGGTAGGAAAGTAAGATGGGGAAGGGGTCCAGCAAGCTGGTGTATTATCAATCCACTTAAACCGTGGGTAACTGAAATCTCACCCAGGGACTCTGGGAAATGAATCTTGAAATTATATCTTGGAATCATCCCATCTGAGAGACAAGGAAACTGAGATATGCTGTGTCCTGAGTGTCACTGGTTGAGGACTCTTTCAGGTGTGTTCATCACCTTGCCCTTCTAACCTATTTCGTTTGGGGGGTCAAAAAGGTCCTAACACAGGAAACACATTGTTGACAACTGGTGTGCCCAGGAAACAGCAAGGCCTGGGAGATGAGCCAGGAGAGTCTGTCATACCATAGTTTGAAGGTCGACTCTGGTCCAGGCCCTGAGCACCTGTGATCTTACTTTACCTACTTGTGTATCCAAGGCCGAATCTTGGTTGATCCTCTCTCCCTAGACCTATTCTTTAGCAATGAGGTTGGGTAGGTTAACTCAATATTTTACACACGGGCAAAATTTAAGGGGGTATCAAAACAAATACACAAACCCCACCAACAGCCTAGCAATCAAATAGTTTTTAATGCAATATGAAAAAAGAAGAGAAATCATAAAAAAATCCATGATGAACAAACTATTAAAACTTTTAATCAACAGGATCAGTAACCTTGCAGAGCTGAACCACATTGGAGCCTGAGGCAAAAGGAAAAATCAGTACTACTGATTGTGTTCCTGATGGATTGTTTTGTACTCGGTCTAATTTTTAGAAAGTTATTGCATTAAAACATTGTCTTGATTACTAACCTTTCCCCCACACCCTCATATCTTACTCTGATTTCTATGACTATAATGGAATACCTCAGACAGGGTAAATCAACAAAGAATAGAGGATTATTTAGTTGATTGTTTTGGAGGCTGAGTTCAAGAGCACAGTACCCGCTTCTGGCAAGGGTCTTCACGCTGTTAGTGACTTTCTACGGAGTCATGAGGTGGCACAAGGCATCATGAGGTGAAGGAGCTCATTGGAGACAGCTGCCGGATCTTCTGATAGGTTCTTGTTTATAGTACCCATGGCCTCTCTTCGGCAGTCCTAAGTGGCCTTTGCCTTTCCCACAGGCTCAGGTGTATCCATTCACACCAGGGCTCCCAGCAGACATCAGTGACACTTCTGTGACTCTTTCCTCCATGTGTCCAAGTCCTCCCACATCTGTGTATATTCTTGGATAAACACAGAAACTTTCATTCCCATTGTGTTTGCAGAAAGACAGTTTTTAAAATCAAACTCTGCATTGCAGCCATTTTTCTACATTTTTTTTGTCCTTCCCACCATATTGTACACCCACCAAGGTAGGAGTCATTTTCGTTTTGTTTATTACTCTGTTCCCCAAAACCTGGAATAGTGCTGGTACATGCTACACACTCAATAAGTATTTGTGGAATACATGATCTTAACTTCTCTCCATTTAACTTATGATGATGATGATGATGAGTGCCTGTGTGCACATGAATGTGCACATGTATGCACACCCCACAATGCTGTGTGGAGCTCACAGAACAATTTTTAGGGGTAATTCTCTCCTTCCACCATGGTGTAGGGATTGAATTTGGGCTGCCAGGCTTGCTCAGCAAGCTCTTTTGTCCACTGAGTGGTCTTGCCAGCCCCATTTTAGTTATTAGCATATGTTGGTTGTACATACGACAGATTTCATTGTGGCATTTCGGTACATGCATAGCATGTACTGTGATCCTTATAAATTTCACAGACAGCCTGAGAGGACATCTGATTGAGCTCTTTTGGGAACAGTTTCTGGAGCTATGTTTCTTCAATCTTTAGAAGCATCTGGGGTTAGAATCTCCAGAGTGTAAAGACTCCGGGCTATGAAATCTCACATACCATGGCCGGGATAATTCCAGCCGGTGCTCTTTCTTCTTTCCTCCTCCTCCCTCCCCCTCCCTCCTCTCTCCCCTTCCTCCTACCCCTCCCTCTTTCCCTCCCTCCTTCTCCTTCCTCCCTCCTCCTCCTTCCCCCTCCTCTTCTTTCTTGGTGAGTGATCCTTCCTCTGTGGAGGGTCAGGGGTAGGACCTTGTGATGGCTGATGCTGATTGTCAAGGTGACAAGATCCAGAATCACTTAGAAAACAAGCCTCCAGACATGCCTGTAAGTTACCCTGATTAGGCTAGCTTCTGGGCATGCCTGTGAGGGATTCTCTAGATTAGGTTGAGGTGGGAAGACCCACCTGAACTGTGGACAGCACCGTTCCATGGGCTGGAGTCCTGGACTGAATAAAAAGGAGACAGCCAGCTGCTTTCTGACCACAGTGTGAGCAGCTGCCTCGAGCCCCTGCCGCTGTGCTGTGACCTCCCTGCCATGACAGACTGTTTCCTTGAACTGTGAGCCCAGATAAACCCTTTCCTACTCAAATCAGGTGTCTCGTCATAGCACTGAGGGAAGGGACTAATACAGAATTGTTCTGCTCCCAGAACTGGAAGACTGAGCGGACAGAGTCATCTCTGCAATTACCATGTGTTACATTTCCTCATCTTTAGTGGAAATAACAGCAATACAGGGGTTTGGTCTTGCACTTTGGGTGTTTGGGGCTGGATAATCCTGGATTGGGTAGTGCGAGTATCTCGTGTGTTCTAGGGTGCTTAACAACATCTACCCACTAGATGCCAGTAGCAAACCCAGTTATGACAACCATAGGGTCTTTAGACTTCACCAAATGTTTCCAGGTGGCAAACCCACATCTTCCTTCACCCTTCTCTGGAAACAGCTCCAGTAATACCCACTTTATACCGTTGTTGGCCGTGTGAGACAGGCCATGGAAAGTGCTTATGGTTACACCTGGAATAGAATAAGGATTTATGATGCACAGGTAAGATTTATTCCTGTTATTAGTATTACCACACTGAAGGCTGTAGGGATTAGGTGGTAGAGGTCCACACGGGGATGCAGGAGAGCCCAGGAGAAGTCACTGTGGTACCATGGGTGTGCAGCAGTTACCTTGTCCACACTTCTAGATGATACTGATGGTTCCATTTTCAGGAAATATGCAAACAAGTTGTTAAACATAGCTGTCCTTGAACTTGGCAATAGCAATGTAGGAGTGTTCACACTCCAAGAATTGCAAAGACTGAGTAGCAGAGCTGAAGTTTAGAGGCTGCCTGGCTAGTGCAGTGCTTTTTCTTTTCTTTTTTGAGACAGAGTCGTAGCTCAGGCTGACCATGAACTCCTGATTCTCCTGCCTCAGCCTCCTGAGGTGTGCACCACCAGGCCTGGTGGGTGGTGTGCTGCTTACTCACGAAATGAGAAGATGCAATGGTGGTCTCTTGACTATTGGTGTTTGGAAAGACTGATAAACATGATAGAAATTGTAAATTGTCATGTGCTGTTTGCGTCTGTTGACAGCTGACTCTGAGGACAAGATGGGTCCCCTTGTCTCAGACCCAAGCACGTCCACCTCAAGTGTCCTCAGAGACTCCTTTTCCTGGGGCAGGCTGGCCCTCTGACCTTGTAACAGAGGGGGGGGGGGAGGAAGGAGAACAAGAAACAGCTCTGGGTGTTAAAAGCAGTGTGCCCTTGAGAACAGCTGGGAGACAGGCCATTTACAGCGGAGGTTACTATTGTTTATCCCGTGATGTAAAAGTGTCTACAGCGGGGAAGAGGAACTGGAAGCTCATCTGTGGGGAGAACGCACTGCCCGGCAAGCTCCGCATGGGGGGCTCTAGCATGACTGTTTCTGCAGGGCTCTCGAGTAGTTTCTGCTGGATGCTGACTGCTTTAATGTTTTGCTATCTTTCGGCTGCTTGCTATTTGTTCTTTTACTTTTGCCTGATACATGATTAATAATAAGCTCATTCATTCAAATCCCGAAGTATGGCTATCATAGGTCATCTCCCAACAGAACCAACTGGGATATAGTATCAAAACCCGTGGTTTATACTGGTAGACACATCACAGGTACTGGTTGTTGCCCACATTCCAATTTGATAGAAATATTGAATTTCCTTTTGAAGTAGCAGAAAACATTTAAAAAAATTTTATGGACCCCCTCACCCAATTCTACTGATGGCCCTCAGGTAAGATTTTCTGTTCTGAGGACCAGGAAGATGGCTTGGTTGCTAAAGGTTCGATTCTTAGGATCTGCATGATGGAAGGAGAGAACCAGGTCCCAAAGGTTGTCCTCTGACCTCCATACATGCCCTGTGGTACATGTGTGCTCAATGCTCCCCCTCTCTAATAAACAAATTAAAAAGTGTTAGCTTAAGACAAAAAAGGAAGCTGGGCAGTGTTGGCGCACACCTTTAATCCCAGCACTCTGGAGGCAGAGCCAGGAGGATCTCTGTGAGTTCAAGGGCAGCCTGGGAAGGTGCAAAGCTACACAGAGAAACCCTGTCTCGAAAAAACAAAAAAAGAAAAAAAGAAAAAAAAAAAAGAGTTTCTGCTCTGAACTAGTCCTGGTGGTGCAGGCCTGTAATTCCAAGAACTTGGAGGCTGAGGCAGGAGGATAGCAAATTTAAAGCCTGCCTGGGCTACAGAGTGAGTTTTAGTCCAGCCAGGCCCATAGAGCAGGACCTGATTTGAAAAAAGAAAAAAGAAAAAGAGAAGTGAGAAGAGGGCTGGGTGATCTAGTTCACCGGTAGAGTGCTCGTCTAGCTTCTTCGAGGGCTGGTGGCCACATCTGATGTGGAAAGTAGACAGTCACTGCTCGGATGGCAAGTTGTAAGTCACTTAGAGGGACAAGGAGTAGTTTTCTCAACTCTTACAATTCTCACACATTGTGGTGGGAATAAAATCAAAGGGTATATTGGTTTATGGAGGTGCTGAGGATCATTCCCAGGGCCTTGTGCATCCTACAACTGCACTCTACCTTAGGACTATGCCCTGGTCCCAAAGGATGTGATGAGCGTGCTGTGACACCAGCCTGGCACCCACTGTTGTGGACATACTGTTGTGGGATGAAGGTACTTACTTACAGCATCTCTCAGTGTCTACAGAGATCTCTGCCTTTGAACAGCTAAGGCTGGTGACAGAGCACATACCAGGGGGCGCCCTGGGCTCATCTTCGCTTTCGGGTTGTCTGGATGGAAGATTTGTGTTGTAGTGCATACCCCGGGCAGAACAAATAGCATTATGACTCACTTCCCACAAATTGTGTCAAGCACTCCACATACTTCCACGCCTGATTTTCCGTCCTGTTTCCAACTTACAAAATGTTTCCTTTCCCTCCCTTTGAGACAGGAGGCCGTGGGTCCCAGTGGGCATGGGGCATTGTGTCCTCCTCCTCCCCTTCTTACATTCCTCAAGGCACAACAAGCGAGGAACCACATTCTGTCTCTTCCTTAGCCTAGAAGCGCCATTATTCCCTGGCACAGGACATTTTTCCAGCTCATTAGAATCAGGAGCTAAGATAAAGGAGGGCAGAGCCATTAGGTAGCAATTTCTATGTAAATGTGCAAGTTGCCAAAGAAAGATTTGCCTCTTGTTCTTTAGCAAGCAATCAAGTTGGGACCTTCTGGAAAGTTTGAATCAGCATCTTCAGTCCACACAGGAGCTCGGGAAATTGCAAGACCCCTCTGCCAACTCTGAGGTGTATCTCCTTGACTTCATTCAAAAGGAGACTGCATTAGTTGTCTAGTTATTACCACAAAAATATCCTGTGAGAAGGAGCTTAAGGACGGAAGGAAGGGTTTAGGTGGCTTCATAGTTCCAGTGTGTCATCCATCATAGCAGGGGTAGGGTGGGAGGTAGGGTGGAATGGGTGGGGGGTAAAGGTTGGGGGGTGGGAGTTGGGTAGGGGTTAAGGGCATGTTGGCAGGAGCTTGAAGTTACTGGTCACTGTGTATCCTCAGTCAGGAGAGAGAGAGAGAGAGAGAGAGAGAGAGAGAGAGAGAGAGGAGAGAGATATGAATGCTGCTGGTCATCTCACTTTCTTGTTATTCGCCCAGGACCCCAGTCCTAGAATGTTTCTGATTGTGGTTCACGTGAGTCTTCTTACCTTAATTAAACCTAATCTAGGCGATTCCTCACAAGTACGCCTTGTTGGGCTAACCTCATCTAGATGATCCCTCACAGGCATGCCCTGGGCTAACCTCATCTAGATGATCCCTCATGGATGTACGGCAGGCTTGTGTCCTGTCAAGCTGACAACATTAACCACCACAGAGTCTGATGCCTGAGGTAGCACAATGAATAACATGCAGGACCAGGACTTAAGGCCCATAGGTGACCCCGTGCCAGTCCTTGGCCATTTTGAGGGACATCTCAAGAGGATGGAGCCCTCAGCACAAGCCACAGCCTCACTCTCCTTTCTTCTTCCTGAGGTTTCTAGCCAGTTCGGGATGGCAAGAGGCAGTTTCCTTCGGCTTACACTTCAGTGAGCCTCGTCCTTGACCGGGCGACTGTATTAGTTACTGTTCTGTAGCTTTCATAGAACACTATCACCTAAGGCAACTTAAGAGGGAGTGTATGGTAGTCGAAGCAGAGGGTGATACGAGAAACAGGGAGCCTGAGAGGCCTACCCCACCCTGTGTGTGCGCATGTACATGTTCATGTGCGTATGTGCACACACATTTGTGTGTGTGTGTGTGTGTATATTTGAGTGTGCATTTTTGTGTGTGTGCGTGTGCATTTGTGTATGAACTCATACACATGTGTGCGTGTGTGTACACGTGCGCGCGTGTGTGCGTGTGTGTGTGTGTGTGTGTGTGTGTGTGTGTGTGTGTATGTGTGTGTGTGTGTGTGTGTCTGTGCATCTGTCAAGGATCAGTGCATGTTCTACGGCATGTGTGTAGAAGGTCATCTTTTTCTGGAACTGGCACGCTCCTTTCACCTTCCTGTCAGCTCTGGGGGTTGAACTCATAATGCCAGGCCTGTGCAGCAAGCGCCTTTACCAGCTGAGCCCATCAATTCAACTTCAGAGTGTGGTGAGGAGGGGGAGGGGATTGAGGATCACTTCTTTTTCCCATATAGATCTCTCGTTGTTCTGGAACCCTGTGTGGGAAACAGCCCCTTCTTTATTGGGTTGTTTTTGTTAACAATCCAGTCTCCCTGAGGCAGCCTGTGCTTCTGAGCCCTCTGTTCTAGACTCCGGAGTCTTCTGTCCTTAATCCCCTGCCGTCACGCCTCAGTCACGGCAGCATCACGGAGAATTTGTCACATTGAGGTGGTGCACAAATGTGTCCTTTCCCAAGATCGCCTTGTATATTGGCATTTCTTTATACATTTTAGAACCAATTTGACAAATCTTACAAAATGGTTGGGCTAAGGTAGGGCTGGAAGTTTTAAACCTGCAGGTGGCTGAAGTCAATAACACTATTCCAGTCAATGAGCTTGGTATATTTCTCGATTTATTTAGAGAGTCTTTGATTCTCTGTAATATCTTGTGGGTTTTAATGTAGTTTTTATTTTCAGTAGAGGAAATGCCATTTGTTATATTTATTTCTAACTATCTCATGGTTTTTGACAATACAATAAATGAAATTGTTTTTCTTATTTCACTTTCCAATTTTTTCACCATTAGAATATAAATATGATTGATTTTGGTATATTGTTATTGTAGTTACAAGTTTTCTTTTTTACTTATGAGTTTTGAAAGATGTTTTATAGGCGCCTTAAGATTTTCTGTATAAACAACCATTTCATCTGTGCAGAAGGACCATTTTCCTTCTAATTCCCATGCCATGTACTTCTTTCTTCCCTTGCATCACTGGCTAAGATCTCAATGCAGCGTCAAACAGAAGTGGGGGAAATGGATAGCCTTGCTGCGTTTTAAATCTTAACAGGAAAATTTGATATTTAACTTCTAAGTATAATGTTAACTGTCGTCTTTTGATGATGTCATTAATCAGATCAAGAATGTTCTCTTTTAATTTTGGCTTGATGGAAGTTTCTCTTTCTGTTTTGAGATAGGGTTTTATTATTACACTCAGGCTAGCTTCAAATTCCTGGGCTCCAGCGATCCTCCTCCTGCAGCCTCCTAAGTAGCTGGGAAAACGGTAAAGCAATCCTTGAGAGACAGCTACAGGCACCACAAATATGAGGCCAGATAAGAGTCCTTTATTTAAGACGGTGACCAAGAACAGGCTCCCGACACAAAGAACTCTCACTGCAGAATCTCAGGGGTACAGCTTTTACAAGGGCAACACCCTCAGTGACGTCACTGCCAGGTGTCCGTCAGGGGAGCCTTAGAACACGTGTTCTGGTTTTACATTTAGCAGTTGTTTTGGTTATACATCTGTGCTATGGTCAGGGTCATGCAAAGTCCCGAATGTGTTAACCAGGATGTGACTGTTCCGGGCGCTCAGGGCCTGAAAAGCTCCCAAGCAGGCGGAAAGTGGTGTTAGGGTAAGATCGGACAAACATGGCGTTACTTTGGTCACTTCATCTGGCCATCTTTTTTTTTTTTTTTTTTTTTTTTACTTCCAGCTTTTGTTTATAAATGAGTAACTGTTGATTTCCTTTCTAAATTATTTTCCTACTTCTTAAAAAATTTTAAGAAATGTAAAAATAGCCGGGCGGTGGTGGCGCATGCCTTTAATCCCAGCACTCGGGAGGCAGAGGCAGGCGGATCTCTGTGAGGTCAGCCTGGACTACAGAGCCAGATCCAGGAAAGGCGCCAAAGCTACCCAGAGAAACCCTGTCTCGAAAAACAAAAACAAAAACAAAAACAAAAACAAACAAACAAACCAAAACAAAACAAAAAAGAAATGTAAAATTATGTGTCTGTGTGTGGAAATGTGAGTGCCTGTGGATCCAGAGGAGGGCATCAGATGCCCTGGAGCTGGAGTGCCAGATGAGCCACGTGACGGGTGCTGGGAATGGAACCTGGTCTCGGCAAGAGCAGCACCAACTCTTAAACACTGGGCCATTTCTCCAGCACCCGATTTTCCTACTTCTATTCCGGTGAGTGTACGACTTTAAAAATATCTGCTAATATAGGGGTTCTTTCCTCCCCTGGTGCTAGGGATTGCACTCAGGCCCTTGCATGTGCTAGGCAGACACTCTGTCACTGAGCTGCACCCCCAGATCTTCAGTCTGTTAATAAGGCTCATGACACATCACTTTGGCTTCTTTGTCAGTTAAATCCACCTCAGAGCCCATGATCTACTCAACTCGGTCATGAGCATTTTGACTTTATATAGCATGGATTTTTTTTTTTCAAGACAGGGTTTCTGTGTTGCTCTGGCTGTCCTAGAACTCACTTTTTAGACCAGGCTGGCCTCGAACTCACAAAGACCCGACAGCCTCTGCCTCCTGAGTGCTGGGTTTAAAGGCATGTACCACCACCACCTAGCTATATTATTGATTTCTATTTGACAAATTCTGTAGGATTTTTTCCACTGATGTTCATAAAGACTATTGGTTTAGAAATATATTTTTAAGACTTTAGTGTTGGGCTTGTCATTAAGATCATGTTAAGTCTCATGAAATGGGTTGGGGTGTATTCTTTTCATTTTGTGAGTTCGTGTGTTGAAACCATATAGAGTTATCTTTGTGAGACATCTGCTGTATTTGTGTAAAGTTATTTAAATTATTATTATTATTCTTTAATAGCTATGGGGTTTTTAAGGCTGTGGAGGAGTCAGATCTCCATCGCTGTAGGAAAACACCAAAGAGAAGCTGCTTATGCAGAAGAAAGGTTTATTTAGCTCACAGTTTGGGAGACCAAAGGCCATATTGCAGCTCAGAGAGGGTTGCCCTCGGCTGCATGGTGTCATGGTGGATAACAATGGTAGGATCAAAAAGCAGCTCTGAGCTCTGTACAGTGAGCAGAGAGACCTGGGTGTAACTGGGCTCATGTTTTGTTTTTGTTTTTTAAATCTATGCCTCACCTATTTATTTATTTATTTATATTTATTTATTTCTTTTTACATCCTGACCAGTTTCCCCTTTCTCCTCTTCTCCCAGTCCCTCCTCCACCTCCATTCACTCCTCCTCCCTTTCTCTTCAGGAAAGGGCAGGCCTCCCGTGGATATCAACCACCCATGGTCTATCAAGATGCAGTGAGACTAGGCATCTCCTCTTCTATTAAGGCTGGACCAGGCAACGCAGGAGGAGGGAAGGGTCCCCAAAGCAGTCAGCAGAGTCAGAGACAGCCCCTGCTCCCACTGTTAGGAGTCCCACAAGAAGACCAAGCTACACAACTGTAACATGTGTGTAGAGGGCCTAGGTCAGTTTCATGCAGGCTCCCTGGCTGTATGCCTTACCACTTAGAGGTTTTTCAACCTCGAGGTACTGCCCGCAGACCAGGGTTTTAATCACATGAATCTTGGAGAAGGGGGACACACAAAAACACATCCCACTCAGAGCGGGTTCTCCTGTCTGTCTCTCCTGTCTGTCTTCCCTGACGTTGGTAATCTGTGTTCTTTCTCCTTTTGGTCAGTTGAGATAAGGATTATTTATTTATTATAGTAGTGGGTATTGAAACACTATTCAATTATTCCTCCCCCCTAAGTATCCACTATTAATTTTCAATTTAGTTCCATAGTGATCTGAACATAATATTTGAATTATTTCAATTGAACTTCTTGAGACTTCTTTTATGGCCCAGAATATGGTCCTTCTTGATGAATATGTCATGAGTTTTTGAAGCAAATATGCCTTTTGCTGTTGAGT
>CABHPQ010155828.1:0-40313 GCA_902168405.1 Peromyscus aztecus | reverse complement strand
AAATAAATAAATTTAAAAAAATGGGTCAGTCAATTGTTGACTTCATTCTTTTAAGAAATGACTTCAAGAAAAATATCCTAATTAAATATCCACCTTTGTTTCCTAACCAAATCTGGAAACTGAGAATGATAATGAAGCTAAAGAATGGAGGAAAGGTGGGAGAGCTGAGAGTAACTCAGGAGTATACTGAATTTTAGAGCTTTGTGGTGCTAATTACTACCTAGATGTGTGGAATAATCTTTTTATACACTGTGAAGATGTCTCATTCTGATTGGTTTAATAAAAAGCTAAATGGCTAGTAGCTAGACAGGATTTTCAGGAACACAGGATGCTGGGAAGAAGAAGGAGGAAGCTGCCAGCTAGACAGTGAGGAAGCATCATGGGTGATACAGAGTAAAGGTAATAGAGCCAGGAGACAAAAAGTAGATTGATAAAAAGGGGTTAATTTAAGTTGTCAGAGCTAGTTAGTACCAATCCTAAGCTATGCCCAAGCATTTTTAAAAAATTAATAATAAGTCTCTGTGTTGTGATTTGTGAGCTGGCAGGCAAGACAGAGAAATATTCACCAAGGAATGACCCCAGCTTAGACTACTAGCAATGGTGGAGGGGGTGCGTGAGCTGGCCTACCCCAGTGATCAGATTGGTGAATGCCCTGACTATAATCATAGAACCTTCCTCCAGTTACTGATAGAAATAGATGCAGAAAGCTATGGTCAAGCACAAGGCTGAGCTCCAAAAGTTCAGTAGAAGAGAGAGAAGGGGCATTCCATGAGCAAGGAGCATCAAGACCATGATGCCGTCTGGTTATCCTTTTTGCTTTATATAAAGTTTCCATTTATGAGTGAGTACATAGGATGAGACATTTTGCACAACCTTGGTGCAGAGAGGAGGGGCTTGGACCTGCCTCAACTGAATGTATCAGACTCTGCTGACTCCCCATGGGAGATCTTACCTTGGAGGAAGTGGGAATAGGGAGTGGGTTTGGGGGAAGGCTAGGAGGCAGGGGAAGAGAGGACAGGGAAAGCTGTGGTTGGTATGTAAAATGAATAGAAAATCTCTTAATAATAATAAAATAAAAAGGCCATGATTTGGAAACTTACAGATACAACCAATCCCAGCTAGTGAGAACTCAGGAACTTTGGACCAACAGCTGTGAAGCCTGTATGGGACTGGACTGGGCCCTCTGCATAGGTGAGACAGTTGTGTAGCTTGGTCTCTTTGAAGGGACCCGACAGTGGGAATAGGACCTATCTCTGGTACATGAACTGGCTTTTTGAAGTCAATTGTTTATGGTGGGACACCTTGCACCGCCTTGATGCAGGGGGAGGGGCTTGGACCTGCCTCAGCTAAATGTTCTGGACTTTGCTGACTCTCCATGGGAGGCTATAACTTTTTGGAGGAGGGGTTGGGGGTGGTCTGGGGGAGAAGGCTAGGTGGGAGTGGGATAAGGGATGAGGGGGGAATCTGTGGTTGGTATGTGGAATGAATAAAATATTTCTTAATAAAAAAAATGAAATTTACACCTACAAATGGTGCCCAACATATGGCCATGTATATCCACACAAGACCTGAGAAAGATTGAAGAAAGGTTCTAAAACACAAAAATAAAGCCAAGTGTGGCTTCCTAGTCTTGTCTCTCTTATGCCAGTTGTAATACAAAGACACATCTCCTGGCAGCTGCCTGTGTGCTGTGCTTGAGCCATGAATGCACCATGAGCTAAGCTGTGTGGCATGTTTAAGGCAGACAGAAAAGGTTACAAATACACAGTAATGCAGTTTTAGACAAAAAAAAAAGAGAGAGAGAGAGAGTTACAGTGTATTTAGCAATGTGCTTAGGCTTAAGAAAAAACGGGTCTAGACAGCCATAGGAAAACAAAAATAGCTTAAAATAGTCTTTAAAGAAAGAGTAAAGTAATTTTTAAAAAGCGATGAAGCCATGGGAGGATTAAAAAACACACAGAGAGTCTGGATCCTATATGGTGTCTTGTCCACTCTGAATTTTTTAAATGCTAATGTACAAAAAACAGTAGCTGCTGAGAGACATCAGATTATAGGAACTACTAAATTAATCTAACCTATATGTTTAAACAACATCTTAACTTCAAAATAAAAGACAGACAATGTGTTGCGTTGGGGGAGAGGTCATGCTTTTGCTTCCTCAGGAAATGAAAGTCTGTGGATTCCTTCCAGATTAATAGATAGAAGATTTGACTGGGGAAGATGCGCTGAAAATCTTGGTTACAGACATAAAGAAATACACCTAAAATAGCTACAGGACAAGTAACATATATTTGATCTGTTTAAACATATAACAAAAATTTATCTTTGGCTGACTTATGTACAACTCACAGTCTATACTTGTGTTAATGCAGATACGCGAGTTAACTTTAAAAGTTTATGTGTTTTCAGAGGAAGGGGACCAGACACCAATAAAAATGGTGGTCCAGGAGACCTAGCCTCTCAAAGTGTTTCTGTTACAATTTCCTCAGAGTTCTGCCTCCAGAACAGCTTCAAGGATGATTGGCTGAGATGGTCCAGCCTCACAGACTATTCCAGCCAGGAATTTAGATAAGCCTTGCACTTTCCCATTGCACTAGGGACTAGAAAACAAATAATGCAGCTCACTCTCCCAGGATTTGACCATTATGCCAATTTTTCCCAGGTCTCCTGAAGATGTTGGTGTCCCAGACAACAGGAAGCAGTTTGGAATACATGATGTCTGCATTCCCAAGAGAAGGGGTGAATGACTCTTGGTCATTTGATGGTTTATGGATGTCTATCATCATTTAGGGGTGGTTGGTTACAAGTTGTTATTGGTCACTGTTGGGAAAAATGCTAAACAAAGTAGTTAGATTTAAGGATCTGTTTCTGAAGTAAAAAGGGGGATATAATTCAGAAATGATGAGATAAAAGGGTGGATTACTGAGTTTACTTTTAAACAACTACTAGTCTCTAATATTTTACAATGGTATTGATTTTTGTATATTGATACAAACCTAATGTTGTATATGTGTTTCTATTCATGTTTGTATTGTACCTATGCAGCTCATTTAAAAAGTTATGTAAAGTTTTAAGTTTTGAAAGTTATTTATGATAATAAATACAGGTTAAGGGTTAGTCATCTATAACTATCAAACTTACAGTCATGTTAGGTATGTTTTCAAGGTCATACAGAGATATATTTTAGATAGCTAGGTGATCTTCAAACACTTCAAAGATCTACAGATTATGACATTTAAAATATTTTAATAATGCAAGGTTTATCATGATACTGAGACACACCTGTTCCTGGCAGGAACAATTTACTTCAGAGAAGATGATGGGCATCAAAGAAACTCTGTACAGTGTTTGTTTGTTTTCTTTATAACAGAAGCTAGCCATTTGGGCAAGAAACTCCCCTTGCCTTGACGACTGACAGTATGCTGTCCAAACCAGACCAACAGGACACAAAGAAAAGTGACTGCCAAACTTTGCCAAGACAGGGTAGGACAGTTCTTTGAAAATTCCTTCTTCACAGAAAAATCTGTCAGATATTTGAGGCCTGTAGGTCAACAATGGATGGCCCAATGTTGCAGAGGAAGCTTGCATGTGGCAGACAGCTGTTTCTTTCATTTCTTTTAGTTTTGGAAGTTGCTTGTTATGCATTTCTTGTTTACTAAGGTAACAATATATCCTTCTGGGGTCTTTGATGGAGTTGAAGACAAGATAGTTATAGGGTTTTTTTTAGTTATGATAGAAGGTAAATCAGTCACAGAACTTTGGACTCACCAAGATAGGATAAATAATAGAGTATTTTCTCTAAAATTGCAAAATAAAATTGGCTGAACATTGTGAATGTAATTCTTACTTCATAATTATTCTTATATATAGATTTACTGTGTTAGAATTAAACACATTCCTTTTTATTTAGACAAAAAGGGAGAAATATTGTGTAAAAATCTTTTTGAACACTGTGTAGATGTGTCATTCTGATTTGTTTACTGAAATACTGAATGGCTAATAGCTAGGCAGGATTTTCAGGAACACAGGACTCTAGGAAGTAGAAGTGGAGAGTCACCAGCCAAAAAGAGAGGAAGAATCATGGATGGTACAGAATAAAGATAATAAAGTCATAAGATAAAATTAGATTGATAAAAATTTGTTAATTTAAGCTGTTAGAGGTAGTTAGTAACAAGCCTAAGCTATGGCCAAGCTTTTATAATGAATAACAAGTCTCTGTTTTGTGATTTGGGAGCTGGCAGATGGGACAGGGAAAAACTTGTCTACACTCAGATAAATCAAAAGTGGTAGATGTCTGTAAGCAAGGTTGGGTACTGCATGGGACACTATGATCAGTGCATCTCATTCTGTTGAATCTTTCTACATGTGTTTTGAAAATACATTGCTAAATGAGAGACTGACGTCTGTCCTACAAAATAACAACAATACTGCTAGTGATTCAGATGTGAATTAAGAAGTACTGTTTTTAAATTCATGATTCTCTTTTGCTAATCTACTATATGTATGAACTGACTAACAATTCCAGTCACTCTGACCATGATGAAGACTATTCTGTCAGAGTTTTCCATAACCATTTTAAAAGATGAGTATGGAGCACATCTTATGTCTGTAAAATAATAGACACCTAATAATGTCTCATAAAGTACAAACATTGATAAAACTATGTGTTTTACAATAACTTCTTTAAGTCTGACAGAAATGACTCATAGTACCTTCCTGGACACATCACTCCTCAATGAAAATCTGTTTTATGAAATAATTGAAAATGTGAATTTTGAATGTCACTAGTAGAATCAGTATTCTTACTTAGACCCAATCACATCAACATAATTCAGGAATTAAAATTTTCCAGAGGTCATTTTACACAGGTATTAGTAAGCGAGACATATATGTGATTCTGTTTTGCATTATAGGGACTAGGACCCAGAAACCTATAGGTACGAGGTGAGTTTTCTACCATTGAACTACATCCCTAAGCTTGTCTTCATTCCTATGCCAGTGCTTGTCTGTGTGTTCTGACTAATCTTGTATTACCAAATATATGTAGCTAGTAGAATTCCTAGAAGAAAATAGGGCTTAGAAACACTAGTGTTTGTTACAGGATAACAAGAAGCTGTTTCATATTTGAATATAAATACATATGTATCTACTCATGTCTACAATCACATTTGAAATGTATTTTCCTAGTTTATAAATAGTCTTTCTAGAGTTTTTGAAAAACAAACTTTTGATAATAAACATGGGTCCAAAATGAAAAGTTCAAAGGGAATTAACAGAAACCAATTTTCCTCTACTGATAGCACATTCTTTTTTCTTCTATAATTGTTTCCTTGATCAATTTTTTATATTAAAGCTCAATGTTTCAGCTTTTATATTCTCACCTCATTTGAATCTATAATTTAATGTAGGCAGGTTTCCTATCACTGAACTATTCCTAACTATTATATCAAAATGTTGGATGGTTGCATATACCACATATACCAGTATTTAGCCACAAACACAATTTAAACAGAAAAGATATTTTCAGTATTTCACAATAATCAGAAACATTTATGATGATTTATTTAATTTATAAATTGTCTTTCTCTAATATAAGCCCCCTTGAAAGCAAATACTGTGTGAAAAATTGAGGGTTTTATTAAGCTCTCAACATATCAACTAAAACTTTATTTACAAAAATGTGTCTTAAGTAGTTGAAACCACTGTTTAATGGCTAACAGTAGATATATTTGATTGATATTCAAGTTCTATGTATTAAAATATGCTAATGATTTTACCACTCAAGTCATCTTGCAAACTTTTATGTGCATTTGGCCCTTGATGTGTATTTGCAAAGTTAATGTTTTATTTTTAATATATCCATGATCCTATGTACAATGTAGATTTATGCATTTTTTATTTTCTAAATATGAATGTTTGGCATGTATGTACATCTATGAACCACATGCATACCTGGTACCCTCAGAGGTCAAAAGAAGGCATCAAGTTCTACTGGAAGTTGAGTTACAGAGGGTTACATAGGTAATGAATATGGGTCCCCTGGAAGAGCAGCCAGGGTGTTCTTAACTGCTGAGCCATGTACCAATCCCCTCCTACATACATGACAGTCTGTGTTGTACCAGTCAAGGAAAAACAGTGTAGGATAGCATTGCTATTCCAGGTCAGTGATAGCTCAGGAGTCTCTTGCCAGTAACTGTGGTCAAAGTTGTGCTAACAGTGTAGTCTTGAAATAAATTGTGGGACCACTTACAGTCAGTCATCTGTTGCTTTAGAAAAGTCTTCCTTTTCCAGTCTTTAGTTTCTTCAAAAGTATTTAGATGGATTGTGTTATGAAGTAGGTTTCTTTCTAGGTTTATATTTTCTGTATTTGTTTATTTTGATGTTTATAAGTAAAAAGACACATTGCTTATTTTTCTCAGTCTTTTTGTGTATCTTTTTCTCCTGTGTGTATGTGTGTGTGTGTACCTACACACATCTCTTTGTGTCAGTATAAGCATATGCGTGATAATTTTAGATCATATAAGTAAAAGTCCTCTTGCTGTGTACTGCTGACTTCATTTCTTCCCTCATGATTGCAGGTCTGTGCTGTTCTGCAATGACAGGACAAGACAGGAGCCTTCCAACACCAAGATGTATTCAGGATTTTTCACAGTGGGCTGCTGTGGTGGTATTGTGTTCCCCGAAATATTGTTCATGCTAATAAACTTATCTGGGGTCAGAGAGCAGAACAGCCACAATATTAAACATAGAGGATAGGCAGTGGTAGCACATGCCTTTAATCCTAGCATTCCAGAGGTAGAGATCTACCTGGGTCTCTGTGTGTTCAAGGATACAGCCAAGCATGGTGACTCACGCCTTTAATCCCAGAAAGCACACCTTTAATCCCAGGGAGTATTAACAGAAAGCAGAAAGGTATATAAGGCTTGAAGACCAGAAACTAGAAGCTTTTGGCTGGTTAAGATTTCAGGCTTTCGAGAAACAGTTCAGCTGAGAGGCATCCAGTCTAAGGAAACAGGATCAGCTCAGGAATTTGCAAAGTGAGGTGGCTGTGGCTAGTTCTGCTTCTCTGATCTTCCAGCATTTACCCCAATACCTGGCTCCAGGTTTGTTCTTATTGATAAGACCATTTAAGATTCCTGCTACAGGCTACAGCATCATCTGCCTATTTCTAGAGCTTCCTTCTTCCCACACTTTGTATTGGGGATATTACTAAAATTATATTCAATGGGAAAATATGTACAAAACTATTATAATGCTTTAAAGCCATTTCCCCACCTCTCTGAAGCAGATTTTCCAGAAGTAAAATATATGCCCTTATATTCGATGTATTTTAAGGCAAATTACTTCTTCCTCGATACTCACTGACTCTGAGATGTGGTTGGCCCATCTTATCTTTAGCTGACTATGGTATGTGAAATCTGCTGGACTGCTCCATTAGAAATGTTTTCTGGTTTGAGCAGAAATTTCTCCATTCAGATACTTTCCCCTGGATGTTGTCAGTCACATCATTTTTATCTTAAAAACATGATGACGACCATTAAATATTAATGTTTCTGAAAAGCTAAAAGTTTCATTTAGTTGAGCATTGATTCATTCTTTTTTCTTTCTTTTTCTTCATTTCTCTTTTTTCTTTCTTTCTTTCCTTATCTTCTCTCTCTCATTCTTTCTTTCTTTTTTATAACAGAGGAGTTGTATGTTTTTGCACATCACTGTTTCCCCCAGTGGTAAGATGGCTGTGATGAAATGATCCTGAACATTGTTCAAATGCACACTCATCCTTCAGGAATTTGCGACAGCATCTGTATCTCTGACATTTTCCTTAATTACTTATGAAAGTTTTCTTTTTCATCACGTCTTTCCTAGAACACAGAAATGATCTTGTCTGCCTCCAAATATCCTCTAGTTCCATGACAAAATGAATGCTTCTTAATTGCTTATTTGTATAAGTGTTAAAATATCCAGAAATCATCAAGGATGTCTAAATTAAAATTGGACAGTTGTACTATGATGTGAACTCTGTTTCAGGCTATTAATTTCATACCACAAGGCTTGCAATTGTTGCAAGTTGTTGTTCAATCAAGCACGGTAATGAAAACAAAAGCATAAGAGATTTAGAAACATTTAAGTTAAGCATAACAAAATTTTTTGCAAGTTCAAATTGGTAGCAGACTTTTTCTTGACTGTGAAATGGAACTGTTGTTATACTATTAAATCACATATTAAGCAATATTCTTCCTTTGATGATGTGATAGCTCTTGCTCTGATCTGGTTGGTCTCTACCAAATCATGTATTCATAAACTGTAGCATGTTGCCTGGCACACAACTGAATTACATAAATATATCAATTCTTTAAGAATTTTGCTTTGTTTCTGTGATAGGGTCTTACTGTGTGGCCCATAATTCCTGGATTGTGAGGTCCTCTTCTTATAGCTCTAGAATACTGATAGTACAGGTCAGTGCTATCATAAGAGGCTAAGAATTTTTTTTTAGTAAAGGAATATATATTATCCATTCATTCAAAAATGGCAGGAAGCTGGATGCCTACTTATTGTAGATATGCTCTTATTGTATTATTGTGTATCCTTACTCTCTACGTCACACAACACTTAAAAAAAAAGCAGTGAGCCTGTTTTCAGGCACATTCTCTTCACCTCAGAGCTGTTTTTCTTCAAGGCTCTTTCATAGTTCCCAGAGTCAAATTTTGTGTTCTTATTTGCTGTAAAGGTGAATAGAGGAATGATTGACTGAATCCTTGTCTCCAACTTCCAAAATTATGCATTACTGATAATTTGGTGGACATCACATTCACTTGCTCCAGTCACACCATGATACACTTACCTTCTTTCCTAATAGTGTTCTTTTATCCTGTCTTCACTTAGGCTTTTTTATTCAAGTTTTTATTTCTGCATCTACATTTCTGCTCTGTGTTTATCCCCAGTGTTTTTTTCTTCCTTGCTTGTTTAAGTTATGTATGTTAATTACATGTTCTTGCTCAAATGTCTGTTCTCTGGGGAGTTTCTTGAAAATTCTTTAGTGTTAACAAATCTCTCTCTCTCTCTCTCTCTCTCTCTCTCTCTCTCTCTCTCTCTCTCTGTATGTGTATGTCCCTCCTCTTTCTCCTTCTCTCTCTTTCTTCCTCATTCTTCCTCCTTCCTTTTCTAGCTTTTGTATTGGTTTTCTGGGAAGGTCTCATGTTTCCTAGGCTACCCTGAAAAATCAAATTTTCTATAAAGTGGAAGATGACCTTGAACTCCAGACCCTTCTGCTTCCACCTACCACCTACTGGCAAGTCCGAATCATTCTTATAAGCTTTTCTTAAAATAAATCTTCCCTAACAAACATTTATCTCAGTCTGTAGTTACTTGTTGAATCATGTTCCTGTAATAACTTGTGGAGCAACTTCACTGTCTTTTATCCATCTAGATTCTAAATTACGTGGGAATAAAATCTGTGTGTCTCCCTTGATTTTTATAACTCCATTGCCTATGATGATTGGTAAAATAGACTTGTAACAGAGTAGTGAATGAAGAAACCAAAGAAGGTCATGGAATTCATAAAACTCTGTTCCAGAATTTATCCCTCTTTAAAAGAACTTTAGTAAGCAGTGCTTAATAAAATCACTTATTTAAATTTGATAGCAATGAAAATGTGTTTCTGATTATTTAATAACTTGCCTGAGAAAGATTTGAGATAGGAATTTAGGTTGAATTTTGCAAATCATGTTTCATGAATAATTTAAAGAGAAAATTTAACAGTTTTGATTTGTATGTCTACTTAGCACACTTTGGTGGGGGTCATGATGACAATGACCTCCTTCTATTCTGAAAGAGCCATAAAGTCTCTCTAGAAATAGTTGTCAACTTGCTAGCTCAGTACATTGCTCTGCTTCTATTTAGCCTTCACCCTGTGTCTCCAAATGTTTTATTTCAGTCTGATGACAAGAAGCATACTCAAACACCCATGTCATATTACCACAGAAACCTGCAGTTGAGCAGAATTAGAGCTGCATAGAGAATAGTTCTTTGAGGAAACTCTTTGTTAGGCTGAAATGATTTCCAGTTTTGGGAGACTTGCTATCTATCTTTCTGTTGGGAAATATAACTACTTTTTCTTAACTGGGAATTAATTTCTATAAAAAAGAACCAAAAGTGAAATCCACCAGAGGTCTAAGATGTAAGGTCTAACATGAAACACATTACAATTTTTTTTCACACAGGTAAGATCAGTCTTATGACTTGCTAGGTGTTTCTTAAGCACATACTAGATGCTGGCCTGTGTATACGAATATCACACACAGCTGACTACATTTCCCTGTTTAGGAACAAAATTTATCTTCATTATTATATCTCAGAGTTAAGCTTGTTCCTCACTTTAAAAATATTTCACATGATTTTGATAAGGACACATACATATACACAAAACACACATATATGCCTATACAGATACACACACACACACACACACACACACACACACACAAACACACACACACACAGCTTTTTACAGTTGAAAAGTTGATCCGAAAAGATATCTCAGTGCTTAAAAGTACATACTGTGTCTACAGAAGATGCAGGTTGGATATCCAGCACTTACATCACGTGGTTCAGAACAGTCATAACTACACCTCTAAGGGTTCTGGAACACTTTTCTGTCCCCTTTGTGGACCCACATGCCTGTAGTACACATAAACACTTGCAGACTCATGTACACATACTCAAAAACATAAATTAAAATTAATAAATATGCCCCAAAATAAAATAAAATTGAAAGTGGTGTGCTGTCTCATACTTTTGGTTTGTCTCTGTAACTGTCTTCTACTTTGCTTTGTACATCATTGGTTATGACATGAATCCATTCACTTACTGATTTTCTGAAGTTTATGCATTCTGTTAAGGAAATGTGGTACATAGAAAGATATATCAACCACAGACATCTCAGAATTTCTAGTCTGGAAATGACTGGCATTCAAGAAACTAATGTTCTCAGTTCATTTGTGCCTTTGAGTTAATATTCAATGATACCTTCTCAGAGAAGTAACTTTCGAAGAGTTCTTTCATCAAATAATTTCTTACTCTTGAACTATCACTATTAGATTCAGACTATGACTACGTTTTATAGAACTCCAATATTACCAACATTATTGAAAAATAATTTAGACTATGAATTTAAGTTTTAACAATTAAACTACATTTAAAAAAATCTAGGTGCCTATGAAAATAGATGTTCTACTTCATAGAATTAGTATGAAAATCAAACTCTATAAAAATCAAATTAAGTAGTCTTAATAACTCAGTAATGCAGTTATTTACATTCTTCCATACTATAATATCGTATACTATTTAAGAAAAAGTTCTAGGCACACAAAACCTGAATTGAGAATGAATAGTAAATAGAAAGAAAAAATATCATAAAATGATTTAAAAGACTTTGAAAATTGATAAGGAAGGTGATATCTATTTGTAAAATCGTAGTTCTAGTCGGGATAGGTTGTACAGTGTACTCTATAATTAATTATTCCCAAATATTTAAGGATAAACAAAATAATCTAAAATTTCTGTCATGAATTTAGCCTTGCTTTTTCTCAGCCTCTTTTGTAGAGTTCTACTGAATCTCAGTCCATGTTAAAAGAAACATACAGGGGAAAATAAATGAATCACCTGATTTTCATCCTTCCCATATAAGCAACTGGCTAGGGAGAGTTTGGTATGGTGAGCACATCTATCCCTGAAGTGTCTTTTTGACACCAGAATTCATTTTACCTTTTAAAAATCATGGACAAGGAGGAATATGAACGAAAACAAGACAGAGACAAGGAGGAATATGAATGAAATTAAGACAGAGACAAGGAGGAATACGAATGAAAGCAAGACAGAGACAAGGAGGAATATGAACAAAAGCAAGACAGAGACAACGAAGAATAGGAATGAAAGCAAGACAGAGACAAGGAGAAATAGGAATGAAAGCAAGACAGAGAAAAGGAGGAATATGAATGAAACCAAAACAGAGACAAGGAAAGAAATGCAGACAAGCTTTAGTCGGAGAGGAGAAGCATGTGACGCCTTTAATGCAATAAAAGCAATGACATCCCAACATCAGCCTCCAGATTTCTAACCACCTGGAAGCATGTACTTCTGCAAGTAGGTAATAACTACAGTGACCAGCCCACCTTCAAGGAGTTAAAGCCATTCAGACTATTCCCAGCGGACAAGCTGGATGAACAAGCTTCTGTATAGAAACTTACCCTGTCATAGACAATCTAAAAGCTGTAGGTCTTATTGTGGATCTATTTACTAAAATACATTTAAGTGCTAATTGAAAGCACAAATTCAGAGAAAAGCTACTTTCAGACAAATAGAAATTGTTCCAAAATAATAACAATCCCAGTTACATACTTTGTCCTAAAATGAGCTATTAATAATATTTCTTAGCTTTTATTTTTAGAGATATTTAACTCTAAATAATTGAGCAGACATTACCTGAATGCATTCAGCAGATTCCTACTGTATTAAACTATATTTATATAGAAAAATATTAATCTATAAATGTAGCCCTAGTGATGGATGTAAGATAAATCATCAGATTTAGGACATTTCTTTTGAGAAATGACAAATATTATCACATTATATTATTAATGACAAATTATCAATGACAAATATTATCACATATGCTCTTCAGTAAAAGTTACAAAAATGTATAAGAGAACACCAGGAGAATGGAACTGTTGTTCTTTCCCCTCTTCATCTTTTAATCCTTTCTGAAAGTATCCAGAAAGCTCTTTTGTTTGTGCCTTCAATATACTAACATAGATCTTTACAAATGTTAGAAGCGATATCTGACATCTCAAACAGTTCAGAGAGCATATTTATTCTGCCCAAGTAAATGATAGTAAAGATTTTTGTCAGTGAAAAAAGGGAGGGTAAGATAGGGTCACCAGAAAGGTGAAATGCACAAAAGACTCTAAAGAGATCAAAAAAAAATGTGCTTGTGCTTGAATGGTGCCCCCAACCCCCTGGTATGCTCCGAGTGCAATGATGAGTAATTTGAACATAATTTGATGGAGCCAAGTGAGAAAGGATTTTATAAAAAGATCAAGATTCATATCAGACTCGGTTCCAAAGGGAGATGACAAAAAGAAGATGATAGTAGAAAACATTTGGGGTATTCAGACTTAATTAGTGAGATAAAGAGTGACCAAATCACCTGACCTCTTAGCCTTTAAAAAGAAGAGGTCAACTTGATGAATTAAATTTTTACCACTGTAGCAAAATGCCTTTGAAAACTAACTTACACGGAAAGAGATTTGTATAGGCTTTTAGTTTTACCCTGCCTGTGACCTATGGCTCCATCGCCTTGTGCATCTGAATTATGAGTCTGGTGGCAAGGGCTAGGGAAACCAAAGGTGGAAAAATCTGGCCATTCATGACCAGGAAGCAAAAGAGAATGTCCCAGGGTTCAACAGTTCACCTTGAAGACAAACTTTCAATAAACTAATGATCCGCTGGCCTCCACCTTGTAAACGTTCTTCCACCTTCCAAGGCAATAGTCAGAGACAATGCTTTCAACATACAGACCTTGGGGAAAGATTTGACATCTAAACTGCAACACTGATAAGTGCCAACCTCCACACCTCAGAGAACTACATATTTTGTATCTCTTTAGACTTCATTTTTCAGAGTAGTTAATGACACCTAGGATTTGTGGCAACTTTATGTTTGCTTTTAAAAAAAAACACAATCTCATTTATTTCAGGCTGGCTTCAAACTCACTGTGTAGATGAGGATGATCTTGAACTTTTGGTCATCCTGAATCCACCTCCACATTGCTAGAATTATAGGCATGCACTGTCACAATGCTTATGCAGTTCTGGGGATCCAATCTAGCCCTTCAGGGATACCGGGGAAATATTTTACTAACGGAACTATTGTTGATAGTATTTTATGTCTAACTGTCATTTGATAATTTGAAGAAAAAATAGTTGCTTAGGTTCATAATATATTTTTCAATACTTTTTCAATATATAATTTCCTGTGAAGCAGAAGTTATGAGTTCATAGCAAAAACAGGGAACATAAAGTTCTGTTTATGGACAGTAGTGGGAGTCTCCAGTCACTTCTGTGCTGGGAGCAGCCATTGTATATTGAGTGCCACGTGCTACTTCACCCTTAGTACACATAAGGTTTCTACTGTCCTTATACAAATAATGAAGATTCAAAGAGTTCTTTTTTTTATTATTCTTTTCCTACTGCTATCATGTTTCCAGGTGGCACAATGGTTGCTAACAAAGATTCTGAAATCAGAAACCTCAGATGAAAAGTCATTCCCACAGTTTAATGGACATTTGCCTTGGTTATCAAAGTTGAAACACACTTTCTCTCATTCTAATTTAGAAGGCTGAAAAAAAAGTATTAGTTCAACTCTTCTGAGAACACACCCCAGAGAGGATTAAATGAGAAAGATTACAGTAGTGAACACATCCCAGGGAAAGATGAAGACGTTAGGAAGGTCATGAGATAGGAAGCATAGAAGGAAAAGGAGAGAGGAAACTGGGTCCTGCTATAATAGTCATACAGGCTATGAAGGAACCAAGTTGTGAGAGAGTATTCAAAGCTAGTCAGACTAGAGTGCTAGGTTGAGCCAGTAATATGTCCACATCAGTCTTCCTTACACATTTGGTCTATGGATGGTAGAAAGCCATAGGCAATGATGAAATTGAAGCATTTTCCTGGTCACAGCAAGAGAACAGAAAAGACTCCTCTTTATGGGGAAAATTTTTAGTAGTTCCCTATAATATCACAGTTAAGTATTATGTATAGTTACTATTATTAGTAGTATTGTTCAATAGCTGTCACAAATGTTACCATTTTTCTAACTACTCACTACCAACCAATGCTTCACATCCTTCTTCACACACAGTTACTACTACCAATTATAACTAACTTGAACAGTCTTTTGGACAGCTAGGTTTAATTTTCCATCCATTTTTCAGTGCCTACAATAAGATTCTCACATTTTCTTTTCCTTGGTGCATTGAAGGTTATACACAAAAAGTAAGAAAGCTGTTTATTTATTAAGGGGAAATTAACCCATAAGGATAAAAATCTTCATACCTATAAAAGTAACACCTTGGATCAAGCCTGCAGTTGATGGACACAAGCCATGACATGACTATCTAAAACCCACACACTGGAAGGGGGTCTCAGGATCTCACATGGTATTTTGGCCTTACGTTAGATATTATACTAACTGACCAACTTTGATTGTTCTTATTTTTAATAGTAAAGTGAAATGACTCTCTTGAACTTCTTGTAAATATCATTTTATTGTTATTCTTTATACATTACCTAAGGAAATGCTGTGCTAGGTTCATATCTGAAAACTAAAGTTGTCTAAACATCACAAGTTTTTTTAGAGTTAGTATACCAAGTGTTAAAGGAGAATGTTTAGATCTCTACAAAACCATTATCTTTTTTTTTCTTCAGGAAGAGTGAGGACGAGAAATAGTGAACAAGACCCACAGAGACTTGTCTGCTCTGTGAATTGCTGACCCTAAAGACAAATACACAACTTCTGTGTTGAACTTTAGAAGCCTTTGGTAACTTTAAAAATGAATTTGAGACTTATTTTTGACACTATCTCTGTACTGCGGAGACTAGAAGAGTCAAGTTATTACATGATGGTCACCTGAGAAGTTCAAGTCCTGGCCTCTTCCTGAGTACTTTGATCGTTTCCCAAGAAAACATATGGATCGATTCGACTTGGCTTCTCCACTTCTATCCAGGTATCACACTCCTGGCAAATTGGATCCAATGAATTTTAGAAGGCAATGTGGAAACTTTCAAGAATTGATTAAAGTGGACTTGAAAGCTATATTCATTTAGCTGTGGAGTCTGAGGTAAGTTGTTCTACATGCTTGTACCTTATTTGATTCATCTTTTAAAAAACATCAGAAAATAGTTTTCAACTCAGAGTTGGTGAAACATAACATGGGAGGGGTCAGTATAACTAGTGTGCAATTGGTTCATATTAGTAAATAATACTTATGCTCACTCAAATGGAAATAAACACACTATTTTCCATGTGCATCATTTACAATTTATAACCATGTCTAGATTTCACCATCCCAAACCAATTAATTTAGTTACTCTTAGTTGAAAAATCTCCATTTGTTGTGAAGACCACAGTAATTTTCTCTTTTCACTGTTGGAAACCAAATCCAGGCCTTGTGCATTCTAGTCACTGAGCAGCGCTGTCAACCCTCAGCTCCTTCTGAGACAGGATTGTGCTCTGTATCCAAGGCTGACCTTAAACTCTCCATCCTTCTTCTCCTACCTCCTTGAGTGCTGTGATCTCAGAAGCATGACACCAGATCCAGCTGACAGTTATTTCTCAATGTGATCTTGGTGGTTGGCTTTCATATTTTCATTGTTTTACTCAATCATTCCTATATAAATAGAGTGAGCTATTGTGTATTTATTTATTAACTCTATATAGTCTGCACCTTGTGTGAAGATGGCTTAGCCTCTGTTACAGTTCCCTCAGCTGTACAAGAATGTGATCATAGCTTGTTTTGAGTCATTCCCAGAATAAGTTTCAGAAGCTGCCTGTGTTGACTCAATATGACTAAGTAGATACTGTCAGACAATATTTTGGGAGTTAGTTTATTATAATGTGGTGATATATTGTGTTCCCCAATATATTGTGCACCCTAATAAACTTATCTGGGGTCAGAGAACAGAACAGCCACTAGATAGACATAAAGGCCAGAAAATGGTGACACACACACACCTTTAATCCTATCACTTGGGAGGCAAAGATCCATTCAGATCTCTGTGAGTTCAAGGCCACAATGGAAACAGAGCCAGGCATGGTGCCAGACACCTTTAATCCCAAGACTTGAGATCTCATGCCTTGCTTGGGAAAGACACATGCCTTTAATCCCAGGAAGTGATGGCAGAAAGCAGAAAGGAATATAAGGCATGAGGACCAGGAACGAGAGACTTTTAAACTTTTAGGCTTTTAGCAGCAGTTCAGCTGAGATCCATTCAGATGAGGACTCAGAGGCTTCCAGTCTGAAGAAATAAGATCAGCTGAGAAGTTTTGGCGAGAGGTTAGCTGTGGCTTGTTCTGCTTCTCTGATCTTTCAGAATTCACCCTAATACTTGGCCCCTGAGATTTTTATTTAATAAGACCATTTAAAAATCTGTGCTACATTATAATTTTGCATGTATGTCAGGTATCTCTTCAATGAAGTGCCTACTGGTGGTCTTTCTCAGTCTGTCCCTAAGATTATTTCTATGGAAATTTTGTCATGGCCAAAATGATCAGAGTGGCATTTTCCTTTTTCTATCTCTCTACTTTCTCCTATTTCCTTGGAATTAATTTATCCATGAAAAGTGACCTAAGCAAGCTACTTCTAAACCTCTATGATTACGATTTTAGAATCATGTTTGCCCTGCCTGTCAATTACAGTAACCAAAGCACCAGGGAGAAACAGAGTTACACATTCATAATTATGTAATACAGTAACAAGCTTCCCTGAATCAGTCACCTTCCTCCTTCATGATACTATGTCACTGGCAAACACTGTTATGGAAGGGAACCAGATGGATCCTCTACTCTTTTCTTGTTTTACTGGTACTGCTTATAATATGCATTAGAGAGTTCCATGTTTCATTTTTCATTGTGTATTTGGGCAGCCTTCAGTCCAATGGGGGAATAGTAATGAAAACATTAGAGAAAGCATTTCAATCACACCCCCAAATCTCTAGTTAGAGCATGCATTTCAGATTCCATTACAGTATCAGACATGTTCCTGCGTCTCCTGCTTATTTACATAACTAAAAGTAAGAAATGTAAAATGGTTAAAGCTACCAAAACCTGCCATTTAATACCATAAACTTAAATATGGAAGTCTTAATTGAAAAAAATCTTTAAAACATTTTATTTTCTACAGGAATTTGTCAACCAGGCCTTAATCAGTTTGTGTATTGTTATAACATATTCCCTGAAGTTTGGTACTTTTTTTTTCTTTGAAAAGAGGATTGATCGGGTCACAATTTGTAAAGCTGAAAGTTAAGGATCAGGCAAACATATCTTGTGTGAACTTACTGAGTCATGATGTGGCAGATGGCATCTCTGGTGGGAATGTATGTGTGAGTCCTGAGGATTTCATTAAAAAAAAAAAAACACATGGAATGTTCATCACAGTGTATCAACACATATTCTAAGAAACTTATAAACGCCTTGAGAACACTACCAGTCAGCAACAGGAGCATAAGTCCCTTCTAAATGCAGGGTCTCCAAAGACCTAAGCACCTCCCTCTGGTCCCCACCTTTGTAAGGTCTAGGTCTCTCATGTGAAAATCCTTCAGGACAAAGCCAATCCAGACAGCATCAGAACCCTTTCAAACCAGAGTGTTTTTATAAATCTCTCATGACTTGAAAACCATGGGCTATATATGTGAGTAAGTTGCTTAATAATAAATTGAAACTTTCTTAATATAACACAATTAGCATTTGTCCTAATTCACAACCATGTTTGTCACCCAGTGCAACAAGGTCAACATAAATATCACACAATAAGGAGGTTGATTAGAGTTCAGGTTATTATAGAAATTAGTTTCTTTTTAAAATTTGCTCATTAATCCCAGGGAACAAAACAGTGTATTCTATAACCTACAAGTTGCTATTTCATGCAAGTTACTATCCAGGTAGTGTCATGATAGATGTATTAACCCCTACTCTTTCCAGGGGTTTTATGATGAAAGGGTGTCGGATTTTGTTAAAGGCTTTTTAGACATCTATTGAGATGATCTTTTTTCTTCCTTTAAGTTTGTCTATATTGGAGATTACACTAATTGATTTTAGTATGTTGAACCATGCCTACATCTCTGGGATAAGGCATACTTGATCATGGTGGCTGATCTTTTTGCTATGTTCTTGGATTCTGTGAATATTTTGTTTAGTATTTTTTCATCTGTGTTTATATAGTTTGTAATTATCTTTCTTGGTTAAATCTTTGAGGGTTTGGGGTATCAAGGTGATAGTGGCCTCATAAAATGAATTTGGCAATGTTCCTTCTGTTTCTACTTTGTGGAATAATTTATAGAGTATTGTTATTAACTCTTCTTTGAAACTCTGGTAGAATTCTATACTATAACCATCTGGTCATGGGCTTTTTTATTGGTTGGGAGACTTTTAATGACTGCTTCTATTTCCTTAAGAGTTAGCTATAGGTCTGATTAAGTTGTTTATCTGATCCTGACTTAACTTTGGTAAGTAGTGTCTATCAAGAAAATTATCCATTCTTTTTAGATTTTCCAACTTTGTGTAATACAAGTTTTTATTTTTTTATATTTATTTATTTATTTATTTATTTATTTATTGGTTTTTCAAGACAGGGTTTCTCTGTGTAGCTTTGTGCCTTTCCTGGAACTCACTCTGTAGCCCAGACTGGCCTCGAACTCACAGAGATCTGCCTGTCTCTGCCTCCTGAGTGCTGGGATTAAAGGTGTGTGCCACCACCGCCCGGCGTGGAGTTTTTGAAGTGTGATCTAATGATCTTTGGATTTCCTCAGTGTTTGTGGTTATGCCCCTCAATTAATTCATGATCTTGTTGATTTGGATATTCTCACATTGTCCTTTAGTTAATTTTTTAAATTTATTTCATAATTTACTTTAATTTTACATATCAGCCACAGATTCTCCTGTCCTCCCTCCTCCGCCCCCTTCCCCCCAACCCACCTCCTAATCCCAGGGCAAGGACTCCCCTGGGGATTCAGCTCAACCTGGTAGATTCAGTCCAGGCAGGTCCAGTCCCCTCCTTCCAGGCTGAGCAAAGTGTCCCTGCATAGGCCCCAGGTTCCAAACAGCACTGAGGACAGGTCCCAGTCCCACTGCCTGGGGGCCTCCCAAACAGATCAAGCTAATCAACTGTCTCACTTATCCAGAGGGCCTGATCCAGTTGGGGGCTCCTCAGCTATTGGTTCATAATTCATGTGTTCCCAATAGTTTGGCTATTTGTCCCTGTGCTTTTTCCAATCATGGTCTCAACAATTCTCAGTCATACCATCCTTCCTCTTTCTTGCCAATTGGACTCCTGGAGCTCCACCTGGGGCCTGGCTGTGGATCCATCAGTCATTGGATGAGAGTCCTAGCACGACAGTTAGGGTGTTTGGCCATCCTATCACCAGAGTAGGTCAGTTCGGGCTTTCTCTCACCCATTGCCAGTAGCCTGTTGTGGAGGTATCTTTGTGGATTTCTGGGGACCTCTCTAGCACTTTGCTTCTTCCTATTCCTGTGGGGGTCTTCATTTATCATGGTCTCTTTTTCCTTGTTCTCCCTCTCTGTTCTTGATCCAGCTGGTATCTCCCACTCCCTTAAACTCTCTTTTCTCGATCCTTGCACTTCATTACCCCCCTCCTCACGTCCAGTTTGCTCATGTAGATCTCATCCATTTCTCTGTCATTGGGGGATCCCTGTGTCTTTCTCAGGGTCCTGTTTTCTTGGTAGCCTCCCTGGAGTTGTGAGTAGCAGTCTAGTCATCCTTTGTATTACATCTAGTATCCTCCTATGAGTGAGTTCATACCATGTTTGTCCTTCTGAGCCTGGGTTACCTCACTCAGGATGATTTTTTTCTAGATCCATCTATTTGCCTGCAAACCTCGTGATGTCATTGTTTTTCTCTGCTGAGTAGTACTCCATTGTTTATATATACCACATTTTATTTATCCATTCTTCGGTTGAAGGGCATCTACGTTGTTTCCAGGTTCTGGCTGTTACAAACAATGCTGCTATGAACATAGCTGAGCATGTGCCCTTGTGGTATGATTGAGCATTCCTTGGGTATATGCCCAAGAGTGGTATAGTTGGGTCTTGGGGGAGATTGATTCCCAATTTTCTAAGAAAGCAACTCTGAGATACATTACACCCGTCAGAATGGCTAAGATCAAAAACACTGAAGACAGCTTATGCTGGAGAGGATGTGGAGCAAGGGGTACTCTCCTCCACTGCTGGTGGGAATGCAAGCTTGTACAGCCACTTTGGAAATCCATATGGCCCTTTAGTTAATTTTGATAAAGGTTTGTTTTTCTCATTTATTTTCTCAAAGAACTAACTGTTTCATTGATTCTTTGTATTGTTCTCGTTATTTCTATTTTATTGATTTCAGCAACTGGTTTGATTGTGTACCTCTGTGTACTCCTTTTGGATGCATTTGCTTCTTTTTGTTCTAGAACTTTCACTTATGCTGTTATGTTGCTAGTATGAGATCTCTCTAACTCCTTTATTAAAGCATGTAGTGCTATGAACTTTCCTCTTACTACAGTTTTCATTGTGTTCTTTAAGTTTGGGTACGTTGTGCATTAATTTTCATTGAATTTAAGGAAGTCTTTAATTTCTTTCTTTATTCTGCCTTGACCCAGGAACCTTTCAGTATGGAGTTGTTCAGTTTTCATGAGTTTGTAGCCTTTCTCATGGTTCTGCAATTGTTGAACTCCAACTTTAAGCCATGGTGGTCTGATAAGTTGCAGCGAGTTATTTAGATTTTCTTGTATCTATTGAGACATGCTTTGTGACCAAGTATCTGGTTAATTTTGGAGAAAATTCCATGAGATGCTAAAAAGAAGGTATATTCTTTTGTGTTTGGGTGAAATGTTCTGTAGATATCTGCTTGGACTGTTTGTTTCAAGTGTCTTTTAGCTCCAGCATTTCTCTGTTTTTTGTCGGGATGATTTGTCAGTTGGTTAGAGTGGTACTGAAGTCTCTCACTATCAAAGTGCAAGGATGATTATGTGATTTAAGTTTTGGTAATGTTTCTTTTACAAACAAAGATGCCTGGTATTCTGGGCATAGATGTTAAGAATATAAATGTCACCATGGTGAACTTTTTTTTGATGAGTAGGAAGTGTCTTTCCATATCTTTTTTGACTAATGTTAGTTTGAAGTCTATTTTGTTAGATATTAGAATGGCTACACCAGTTTGCTTCTTAGGACCATTTGCTGGAAAAATCTCTTTCTAAAGCTTTACTCTGAGGTGATATCTATCATTGATGTTGAGATTTGTTTCTTGTATTTGTCTTTATCATGGAATATCTTGTTTTCTTCATCTTTGATCATTGAAAATTTTGCTGGGTGTTGAACGTTGAAAGGTAGTCTGGGCTGGTATCTTTGGTCTCTTAAAATCTGCTGGACATCTGTCCAGGCCCTTCTGGCTTTTAGAGTCTCTTGAGAAGTGGGGTGTAATTCTAATAAGTCTATCTCTATATGTTATTTGATCTTTTCCCATTGCAGCTTTTAATATTCTTTCTTTCTTCTGTATGTTTAGTGTTTTTATTATGTGGTGAGGGACTTTCTTTTCTGGTCCAATATATTTAGTGTCCTGTATGTATCATTTACCTTTATATACATGTCTTCCTTTATAGTAGAAATATTTTTCTTCCATGATTTTGTTGAAAATATTTTCTGGACCTATGAGCTGGGAATCTTCTCCTTCTATTCCAATTATTCTTTGATTTTGTCTTACTATAATATTCCAGATTTCCTGGATGATTTTGTCAATGATGTTTTAGACTTAACATTTTTATTGTACAGTGACTATTTCTTCTATCATATCTTCTACACCTGAGATTTTCTCTTCCATCTCTTGTATTCTGTTGTTGATGTTTGTATCTGTAGTTCCTGTTCTCTTACATAGAGTATTTATTGCCAGAAGTCCCTCAGTATATGTTTTCTTTATTGCTTCTAGTTCCATTTTCAAGTCTTGAATGTGTTTATTTATTTCCTTCAACTGTTTGTTTTTTTCTTGCCTTTCTTGAAGGGATTTACTCATTTCCACCATTTTTTGTTTGATTTTTTATAGACTTCTTTAATGGGTTTATTAACTTCTTCATTAAGAACCTGTATCATCTACATAAAGTTAGTTTTAAGGTCTTTTTCTTGTGCTTCAGCTTTGTTGAAATATTCAAAGACTGCTCTAATAGGATAGCTAGGCTCTGGTAGTGACACATATTCCTGAATGTTGTTGATTTTATTCTTACACTGGTGTCTAGGCATCTGGGGTCCTGATGGTTATAAGTTTAGGTGGAAATATCTGTGTTTGTTTTTGTTGATTGAGTGTTTTGTTTCCTTGTTTCTATTTCCTCTCTGGTCTTCTGGCCTGTGGTTGAGCAGAGGGTATATACCAATTTGGGGACTGGAATTCCAATAACAGGCATGCTCTCTTGTCAAGCGTGGCTCTTTGCCTGAATTGTGTAACAGATTATGGCTAAAAGAAAGGAAGGGGAAGTGGGATAGTGTCTAGTGTCATAGTGAGGGCACCAAGAGAGTAGAGGAGGCCTATGGGTATGTGGCCTAACTGAAGTTCTGGTTGCCATTGTGGCCTCTGGTCAAACAGGAAGTCTCTGTTTGAGTTGGTGACCAGGATTTCCCAAGTTTGGGACTGGGACTTGGCAATGAGGGACAGGGTCAACTGAGAAGTATGTCTGGTCTTCCATAAGGTGTGTCCTGTGGTTGGGAAGGGGTGTCTACCTGAGGGAACTAAGAGAGTAAAGAAGGTCCACAGGTATCTGTATCTGGCCTACCTTGTCTTCTCCATTGTAAATTTCTTAAAAGTTTTTTTTAAGCCTTTTGTATATATTCTTTTGAAAACTCTCTGTTTAGACCCATACTTCATCTTTAATTGTGCTATTTATTTTCTTGAGTTGAATTTTTGCATTCTTTATATATTAGATATTAGCTCTCTGTCAGATTTGTATTTTTTTTAAAGTCTCATTCTGTAACCTGCTGATTTGACAGAATGATGCCTTTTATTGTGGTACAGACACTTTTCAGTTTCATTAGGTCTCACTTATTAATTGTTGAGTTTAGTGTCTGTGGCATTGGTATTTTGTTCAGAAGGTTTCTCCTTGTGCCAAAGAGTTCAAGACTGTTCCTTGCTTTCATTTCTGTCAGATTCTGAGTATCTTGCTTTATCTATATCTTACAGGTTTTTTTTAATATCTATTTGGAACTAAATTTTGTGCAACATGATTTGTAGGGGTCTACATGTGTTATTCTACATGCCACAATCATTTTGAACAGCTTCATTTGTTGACAACTCTGTCTTTTTTCCATTCTGGTTTCTTTATTTAAAAAGAAATCGCCTGTCCATAGGAATGGGGACTTATTTTGGGGTCTTCAGTTTGATTCCATTGATCAACATTTATATTTTATGCCAATATCATGCTGATTTTATCACTATAACTCTGCAAAACAGCTTTAGACCAGGAGTGATGATATCTCCATCAGTTCTTTTATTATTCAGCATTGTTTGAACTGTCACCCTGAGGTGATGTCTATCCTTGATGTTAAGATGTGTCTTGAATGCAGCAAAATGATATATTCTATTTTGTATTGCAATCATTTTTATTGGGGAATTGAGGCCATTGATGTTGAGAGTTGTCAAGGTACAGTATTTTATGATTCCTATTATTTTGTTGTTTTGGCCCTCCGGCCTTTGTGTGTGTGTGTGTGTGTGTGTGTGTGTGTGTGTGTGTGTGTATGTGTGTGTGTGTTTGTATGTTTGTGTGGTGTTTCTCTCACTCTTTTTATTTGTTGGTCTGGGATTATTTATTCCTTGTATTTGTTTTGTTTTCTTGGATGTGGTTAACCTCTTCAGGTTGAAGTTTTCTTTCTAGTGCCTTCTGTAGTGTGGGATTTATAGATAGACGCTGCTTAATTTTTTTTTTATCATGGGATATCTTTCTTTCTCTATCTATTGCTATTGAAAGTTTTGCTGACTATATTCATTTATGCTGGCATCTGTGCTCTTTGAGTTTGTAAAACATCTGTCCAGATGCTTCTGGGTTTTAGCATCTGCTTTCTAAAGCCAGGTGTTATTCTAAAATGATTGTCTTTATATGTTATTTGTTTTTTTTTTCCTTTGCAGCTTTTAATATTTTCTCTTTGATCTGTACATTTAGTATTTTGAATTTTGATTATTATGTGTTGTGGGGAATTTCTATGCTGGTGTAGTTTATTTTGTGTTCTGTGTGCTTCTTGTTTCTTGATAGGCACCTCCTTTGTTAGGTTAGAGTTTTCTCTTTTGATTTTGTTGAAAACATTTTCTGTGACTTTTATGTTAGTTTATTTTCCTTCTTCTATTCTTATTATTCATAGGTATGGTCTTTTCATAGTGTCTCATATGTCCTGGATGTTTTGTGCCAGAATCATTTTTTTTAGATTTATCATTTAACATTTTCTTTGAAGAAGGTATCCATTTCTTCTATCTTCTATCTCCAATGTCTGAGATTCTCTGTTCTAGCTCTTGTATTCTCTTGGTGAGACATGCCTCTGAAGTGTTTGTTCGAGTTCCTAAATCTTTCATTTCCAGATTTCCCTAAGTTTGGGTTTTTCTCAGTGATTTCATTTCCATTTTCTTGTCTTAAGCTGTTTTCTTCATTTCATTCCATTGTTTGTGTTTTCACAGACTTCATTAATAGACATATTTATATCCTCTTTAAGGTCCTTGAATATACTCATATTAGCTATTTTGAAGTACTTCTCTTGTGCTTCAGCTATATTGCATTTTTCAGGGCCTGATGTAGTAGTGTTGCTATAATCTAATGGAGGCATATTGTTCTGGCTATTATTGTGTTTTTACATTGGTGTATTAGCATTTGGGCCTTAGATGATTATAATTCTAGGTGATGAAATATGGTCTTGTCTTTCTTGGGTGCCTGTTCCATTCCTAGGTGTCTGTTGCATTTCTGGATCACAAGAGAGTCTTGTAGCTGAGGATTGCCTGGTAGTGAGTATTTCTGAGTCCCTGCTAGGGGTGGCCACTGAGAGTACTGGGTAGAATATTTTTCTAGATACCAGAGACTGCCAGGAAGAAATGGAGGTGGACAATGGTGATGGGTAATGAATGTGTCTGTCAACAGGAGAGAGGAAAGCATGGGGATCTGTAAAGTCCCCAGGGAGTAGAGGCAGAGAATGAAAGCAGTCCATGGGGTTTCTAGATAGAAAATGCCTCCAGGTGTTGGTGGCTGAAATGAAGGGATGGGGTGAGGGAGAAAAGCTGTAAGAGATCTGTTTAGTCCTCGAGGAGGAGGAGCAGAGAATTAGTCCCCTGGGAAGGGAGAGCAGCATGTGGCCTACTACAAAGCTGGGTATAAGACTGAGAAACTGGAATTGGAGCACAGTAGAGATGGGAAGATGGCCTACATGGTTCCCTAGCCAGAACAGCATGGGGGTTTCCAGGGAGAGCTTTATATGTTGGCATCTGGAACAAAAGTTCAAGTACATTTTCATACATACTGTTAGTGTTTGGCACATATTGTAATTAAAATTTTCAGATTTTCCAACACATTTAGTTAACTGGTTATATATTTACCATTTATTTTTATCAATGTTCTATATCAAACCTAATGTTGCTCCAATAAGTAGTCATATATATCTTTTCTTTATCTCTTAAGAGACTACCTAGGTTTTATTTATTTAAAATTTTAAAGTGGTACATTCACTGTGCTTCCTTAAAGGAAAATATTTTCCAGTAATATTATTAGAATGGTCTTGTCTGCTTCTCATTTTCCCCCTTGGATGTCTACTTACCATCTTTCTCCACATAAAATTATTCTTGCCCTCTGCTTCCTGTTGGGCCCAGACTTCAGGATAACAGATAAAGATAGAGAGAAGTAGGGGCACTAAAAATCCACACAGTTATGTTTCTGGCTCCTTCTTTCCAGTATGTTATTGGGTTCTCTCCTTTCCATAAACAGGCTTACAGCTTCAAGCAAAACTTTCTGCCCAATGAGCTGTCTTGTCCTGGGGTTTGGGTACGTGCCCTGCTCTTATCCTTCAGATTAGTGAGTTAGAATGGGCTGTTTTGCTCCTTACTACTTTTTGTAGCTACTTAGCATACTCTGTCTGGCTTCCCTGTATCTGCCCTGAACTTCAGCTTTGTGATAGGCCCTTCATTAAATTCTTCTCAAATGAACAAATTGAAACGCACCTTATGACTTCTGCCTGGGCTAATTGATGGGTAAGAAGAAATAGCCACTCTTTATTTCAATGAAAGTCAAACATATAGGTATTAAATATTTATCTGAAAATTCAAAACCACTTACTTGTTATTAATAACACATTAAAAAAAACTATACAAGTTATCCAGTAACTCCATGCCCTGTTACCTCTTAACATTATACCTACAATTTGGTATTATCCTGATTTAAGAGACAATCCTCTGATTTACATGGAAGTTATGGAAGCAAGCTGTACCTACTATATTGTCCCCATTCTTTCTAAAATACAAAATCATCATGTGAGAAAACATTACTCACACTATTCTGATTGTATTTATACTGTCCCAAATGCTTGCAGTTCTCATAAATGCTAGTTAAAGTCCTCTTACATACACTAGACCTCTCTAGTACTCTAATTGAGGGACATGTGGGTTCTCTTGAGTATGGACCAAAGGACCAACAGGAGATTTCCAGCAACAATAAAATGGCAAGAACTATGCAGAGTTTAGGATAAGTTTGCTTTAAGAAAGCTATCTGAAAAGCAAGCTTGATTCTGATAATTTATATCATGGGTTCCCAGAAACAAGTGATAAAATTTAAAGAATGATGGTCATAGTGGTACTGTAGTTTATACTGCTATTAGGCATTTAACGTGTACCAATGATGTTGGGATAAAATGATTGATTTTATGTTCACTATACATTTTAAGAATATTTTCTCCAAAATTCTTTGATGAAGTAGGGAATTTTGTATTTGCAAATATCACAGCTAAGCATCATAGACAACCTAATGCTGCTCAGAATAATTAAATGAAAAGTGATTTCAGCAGTGTATATAGGAGACAACTCATTGGTGCTGAGAGACAAATATGTGGTCAACTTCTTTCTTACAGGGCACTCAGAGCTTGAGGTAAAAGAGTGCTTGAATCCTATTCACTCAAATGGCCACTGTAACTGGGCCCAACGCAATTTATACTGAGAAACAGCAAGACATAGAGCTAAGTTCCTGTATGAGCTCATGAAATCTAAGAACAGCACTGAACAAGATTTATAAGATTGAACCTGTTAATTTATGTATTTTAGTTTTCTTGCTTATACTATATTTCTTTTTTTTTGTTGTTTTTTTTTGTTGTTGTTTTTTTCAAGACAGGGTTTCTCTGTGTAGCTTTGGTGCCTTTCCTGGAACTCACTTGGTAGCCCAGGCTGGCCTTGAACTCACAGAGATCCGCCTGGCTCTGCCTCCCGAGTGCTGGGATTAAAGGCATGCGCCACCACCGCCCGGCGATATATTTCAAGGCAGAAAATGGAAGGATAACTAAGAACAGTAGAAAAGTTACAACTCATAAAAGTTAATATTCACCTTTAATCCTAGCACTTGGGAAGCAGAGGCAGGAGGATCTTTGTGAGTTCAAGGCTAGCCTGGTCAACAGAGCGAGATCCAGGAAAAAAAATATTTATCAAAGTTGAACAAATCATGTAATATTATTCCAGATATTTTACGGAATTCTGCTCAGTTTAATAGTTTAAAATTATCAATTTTTCCATGATACTTGTCTCTTATCTGTGTGTTTCTAAACTGATATACAATATTTTAAACAAATAACAAAATAAGTGCAAGATATACACTTGCTCTGTCCTTGTTGGCACATAAAAAAAGCCAGTATCTTGACTAACTCCTTTGATATTCTGTTGTTGGATGACTCCTCCTTTTTAAGTTCCAGCCTTCGATGAGCAGTCTATAATCTGTATCTTCAAAACTTTTGGGCCATAAATGCATCTAACTTATATTTTAATTATTGGATTTTTTCCCACTAGGAGTGTATGAGATAGTCTAATAGAGAAATTTGAATAGGGGGAATAATTTTTAAATTTTTAATTTATTTCATGTTGATGTTGGTACCCTAAGGAAAAAGTACTCTAATTTCTTTTTTCAAACTCTCCCAAACAGCAACTTTAGCATTCATGTTTAAATACTGCAATCCACGTTTTGAGTTTTGAGAAATTCACATATTGTAAATGAATGCCACAGGTGAATTTTCAGACCTGAAGCTTCCTGATTTGAATTTTAAGGAAATCAGAAGTTATAAAAGCAAAATAATGCAACTTTTTGCCCTCCAAAAGCTACTATATATAATAAATATAATATATATGTTATATAATATCATTATCTTTGTATAACTATACATTTACATATAAGCATACATCTATAGACATATATATGTACAGGGGCCAATGACATTGAGTATTCTTGGTGTTTATATAATAAGCAATATAATAAATTTAAGGCAGGGGAATTTGGATAGGAAGGGTATTTTATTGTCAAAGAAACATTATACTGGAAGTAAATGGATTTGTGTGTGAATTTCCTCTCTTGTTACATGTATAGCCATCATTCCCAATAGATTTAGGAAGTGTGATCTCTTCTCCGAAAGGAAGTTATGTTAATTCTAGTGAAGATAACCATTACACAAATGTGAAGAAGGCCAACATCGTGGATTGGACATACCTTATTTTTTCTGTTGACAGGCTTGGAGAGTGATCCATTTTGTATGCTGGAGCCCAGTTCCTAATTAGGAAGTCATCAGAAGCCCAGCAACTGCAAAGTCTGATGGACTTGCAGCTAATCTTAAATAGGTCACTATAAATGACCTCTGGTTCAAGACATTCCCTTCTATTACCCCATATTGTTGCTTTGTGCTGGAATATGGACTCATTCCACTTAACATCTTAACTTAACATCAAAAGACTGTTTATGTCTACTTGTCTTACAGGAATAATATGTGTAGTACATTATTGATGTTAATGTCTACTTTAGTTTTGATTTCTTATAAGGAATGTTCATCCTCAATATCCTTTATTTGAATTAGTCATTTTATATTTCTTCCATATTTTCTTCCATATTTATATATATATATATATATATATATATATATATATATATATATATATATTACAGTGTTACCTGTAACCTGTAGATGATACTCTTACAATCCCAGGATTTAAGAAGCTGAGGCAGGATCATTGTATGTTCAAGGCCAGTCTCAGCTATATAGCAAGACACTGTCTCAAAACAGAAATAAATGTGTATGTAAAGAGTGCTTTTTATTTTCTCTTTTTTCTTATTATTCAAGTTAATGTACAAATTTACATAATAAAAAGTGTGCACAAAGTTCAAAAGGGTCACCTCTGGAAACCTGCTAACAAATGATATCTTCACTTTTCCCAATTCATGTAAAGATGTATTTATTCTAGCTAATGAAAAGAGTGGGAAATGGAAAACAAATGAAGGTTTTTTATCTTTATTTGTTCAATTGAATAACAATTTTACAAGGCATATTTGTTTTCCTGGGGTTATTTTTTCTTCTGAATTAGAACCTTGTTTCCAGGCTTTTAGGGTTTTTCCATACAAACCACAAAAATTTTAAAACTATGATTTATTTGTTCATCAAAGATACATTTACCCCTAATATGGGCTAGGCTTTGATCATGCTGGGATTGGAGAACCTACTGTGAGACATGATTGTTCTTTGGAGTCTGTATAGCAAGTAGGATGAACATTCAATCAGCTGTCATAGTGGATGATGAAGGTTGAGATGGAGAAGACATGAATATTAGGAACACAAGTCTGTGACATGGAAGAGGGCTTGAAGGTGTTTGCTGCCAATGTGAAGTGACCTGAGTTCAATCCCCAGAATTCACATGGTGGAATGGCATAAGAATAAAGTGTTCTCTGCCCTCCAAACATTCACCATGTCTTTTGTTCAGTGACTCTCAGTATATAAATGAATTCATAAATTCATATATATGATATATATTGTTTTAAGGAAAGCTAGAAAGTCTACAGGCTAAGAAAAGTAGTCTTTTATGTGATGACATTCAAATGTTTAGACCTAATATGATCTTTTTTGATACATTTTGAACACAAGACCTGGGGGAAAAAGTATCATCAATTCACTGAGTTATCAAGTCTCAGAGGCTATGTTAGTCTTCAGATATTATAAACCTTTGTATTTGACAACTTATTTATAAACACATTTTCAGTTTTATTCTGCACATGTCTATCTGAATTTCCATGAAAAATAATGATTCTTAAGGTAGGAATTAAGCCAGAAACAGACTCAACAATTTACAAGTTAATAAATTGCAATTATATTGTCTGTTTTTCCATGTAAAACCAAGGTCAGAAGTTATTTAAATGTTTGCTGAACTTCTAGTTAAAATGAGAAGAAATAGAAAACAACGCTAAAATCAACTATTGTATGTTCTTATGGCAAATGTGATTCAAATGAGATTAAAAATTAAAAAAAGGTTTAAACTGCCCAATGATTCAATGTATGACCTTGTAAACGAGGGAGTGAATAGCTGTAAGTAGAGTAATCACACAGAGGCTGGACTTATTTTGAGGCTGAATAAAAGTGAAAGGAGTTTAGAAACTTTCCATATGACAGGTTTCAACTGCCTTGCTGCGGTATAACGCTTTTGTACACTGGTTTAACAAAACGCTGATTGGCCAGTAGCCAGGTGTGAAGTAAAAGCAGGATATGCAGATAAGGAGAATTCTGGGAAGAGGAGGGCTGAGTCAAGAGACTCAAGCCTGCCATCCAGGGAGCAGCATGTAATAGCATACAGGTAAAGTCCCAGAACATGTGGTGATATACAGATTAACAGAAGTGGGCTGAGTTTAAGTGCAAGAGCCAGTCAGTAGTAAGCCTGAGCTAACGGCCAAACAGCTTTAATTAATATAAGCCTCTGTGTGTTTACTTGGGTCTGAGCAGCTGCTGACTGGGTGGGACACAGGAAAACATTCAGCTACACCACCTGAGTTTCCTTCTGAGTTGTTGGAAGCTGCTGACAATAAACAAACAGGATAGGAAAAGAGATCATGTGTCAGTTAATGTTAAATAAGGCAGAGTGTCTGATAAATGAAAGCAAATAGCATGCTGAAATCAGGTAGCTGGTGTGGGAAATATTTAGCAAAGAAGCATGTTATATTTGAACATAAATACCTAGTGTGACACCTTATATCCTATTGTGTGCATTATAAAATGCTCTTCTCTACATCGATTGACCTGTGTCCATCATACCTCCACAAAAAGTATAAAAGTTACCGTAGGGCAAGGTACCTAACTCATAGTTATTCATCAGTTTCTTCTAGATTTATTTGATCATGATATCTTCCCTGACAGATAATTATTTATTTGAACAATCAAGGACAGTGGGCATTTCAAAGCTATTCTTTCACCAATCCAGAAAAATTTAAGTATTCAGACACTTCACTCATTGTTCTGCAATGACTAGCATTTTATATCTGAAAGGAAATGATGATTCTGACTCTCATCAGCCCTCATGTAAGAAGTTGGATAAGCACAGATCTTGGTGGTGGCAGGATTTAAATTAATTCAATCATTCCCTAACTGTGATCAAAAGTAACCCAATCACTATTTACCTTAGAAGCATGCTCAGCCCAGGTCATGCAACTCCATTCTTTTCATATGTCACTTTTCTCTTTTTGTAGAGGAGATATAAATAAATCACTAACAATCAAAGCATCACTCAACTGTCTCCCCTTTCCACCAAAATTTAATACACCAAGTTGTAGAAAGATGCCTGTGTGGTACCCTATTATATTTGTTTTTAGTGTTCAACTTTAATACTGTGTTTTTCTTATAAAAGGTACTTGGTAAATATTTGAGAGATCATTTAAAATGGTAATGAGTGGCTTGGAGCTTAGGAAATTGGTTTCTATTTCACCAACACTGTAACAGTAATGAAATATTTCATGGGCCAGGTAAACACTTCAGTATTTATTTTTCTTTGATGATCTCACTAAGTTTAAAGTGACGGTCAAAGAAGACAGTGAATGCTAAGCTGAGCTCTTATTTTCACTCATTCTAAACTAGCTTGCAGAGGTTAGGTAACCCTTGTCAATGCTATTTTTAATGTATAAACTGCAGAGCTCAGGAAAATAAAGCAACAGTATAATTAACAGCTAATAACTACAGCCAGAGTGCTGAAATCTGACAAGCAGCTTTAGCATTACCTGCATTTGATGTGGACAACTTGACCTCTTCAATATTCAGTTTCCACATTGATGAACTGGGGTGTGTTTTAAGAATCAAATTAAAATATCACCCACTTGCAATGCTTGCTGAATTAACTACATTCCTAAGTGCAATATGGCTATTTAGGAGTTCCAGCATAAGTCCAAAGTGGTGAAAACATTCAGTCTATTTTAATTATTGAGATAATACGTAATATTTTGAAAAGACTAGTGGTGGAAGAGGTAAAGTCAGGAGAGTTAGTGTCTGTAGAGTAAGTTATTGAATATGGGATCATGTGGTGGACTGGTTCCCTTTTGTTCAATTGGATGGATGTTGGTACCATTTTCTGAGATGAAGAGGCAGCAAGAATGTATGACAATTGTCTGGGATCTTTTGCCACAGAGCTGCCTGTAGGGCATCCAAAGAAAGCTCTTCTGTCAGCAATGTGATAAATAGGCCAGTAATTGAAGTTGCAGTGCTACAACAAATACTGAGCTTAAATATAAAATGGGAGAGGACAATAGAGAGAGGGAGGATCAGATCACGAGTGGGGAATGATTCAAACTGAAAGTTCTGAAATAACTAATATGCAGATGAGACCACAAGGGTGAAGAGGGATTTGGAAGTAAAGGATTAATCAGGATTCCTGAGGAAGAAATAGGAAATGAAGTGAAATCATAGATCTGAGCGAACAAAATGCTGCTGTCAGCAGAAAGGAACTTCGAAATTTGTGTATTTAGGCAGGGAAATATGGAGATTCTCTTTCTCATGTAGTATTAATTTTTCCATTGTTATGTAACAAGCTGTAATGAACAGTGGCATAAAACAGCTTCCATTTATTATAATTATTATGTCACAGTTCTATTGGTCAAATTCCTGGTTGGCTTCACTGAGTTTTTAGAGTTCCACAATGGATAACATTTGATATGATATAATATGATACCTTGCAAGCTACTTTTTATTTTCACCTTTCAAGATTTATTTAATAATATCTTGCATAATACAGACTCTAAATAAATTACACTGTATTTCCTTTATCTACATATAATTATGATATAATGTATTAATTTTATATAATAGAATAGTGTAATTTATTTTGTTCTTGGAAGATTTGAGCTGTGGTTGATAACAATCCATCCTTATCATTTTTAACATTTATCCTCAATTACTTTATTTATTTTCATTTATTCATCTGAAATCCCAGATTAATTTATTCTATGCTTTTTATAACTATGCAAATCTGACTCTGATATATTTATGCTGTACTCTATAAAAGTCATTGTACTGATGTAATTTTTATTATAGTACTGATTAAATTTTTAAATAAATCATAGAATTTATCTAAATCCTTTGCAATTGTTTTTAAAATGTCTCCATATTTTGTATTACATTATTATGTTTCTTTACAAATGCTGACTCACTTTATATTAAGGTAATATATTTGTTTACTGATCTGAGAAAATTTGGCATAAGTATAATGTTGATATGTTTTCCAATCAAGGATTATAATGTGTCTGATATTTCAGTTACTCAAGATCTGTATTACAGAATCCAAAAATTTATTTATTGTCCATTAAAATGCTTTTTTGTCCCTTTCTTTCTCGCCCGCTCTTCATACACTCTGTCTCCATTCTCCCCCTTTTCTCCTCTTCTCTCTCCTCTGATAGCCAGTTTCTATAGTTTCTACTGCTTTTATGACACTACTTTATTTTCTATGGTTTTGAAATATTGTACTGTATCTACTGGGCAGTTTGTTTGCACTAAAGCTTAGCATGAGACCCTGAACAGTTCTGGTCTATTTCTTCTGTCTGTGTGGAGCAAAGCAAACCATCTGCATTTTGTGGCTCTCAGCTTGACAACCAAATGTACAGGGTGTCCAGTGTCTAAAGCCTATGCTTCACACTCAACATTGTTTTAGTGGAAGTTTCCCCTTTGTTAATATCAGACTTGGAGAAGAGTGTCTCTGAACTCAACATCATAGTGGGACTTTTGGTGATGGATGTTATTTACAAATTAATTTAGAATCTAAATTAAAATTAGAAAATTTTAATATTTTGCCTATAACATAATATGTCAATATAGTCTTATCACAATTGAGCACATTCATGCTTAAAGACCCCTCCCCTGTACCAAGCAGTTGGTTGTGTGGCAGCTTAAAATTTGCAACAGTATTATTTGAAAAAATATTGTGGATGATTTTGTCCTGTTCCCATCTATAAAGTATTTCCTGTATTTGTCACTCACTAGACTTGTATTTTATTAGCATCAATCACTTTGATTTATGTGTACTTTTCATAATTTATACCACTTTACTAAATTTCTGGTGTGTGGAAGTGACTGTGGTATTTAGGCAACTTATAGAAAAGGAATTGAAAATAACTTTGCACTTGTGGGGCTTTGCATGAATCTATTTGAATGCTTGATTTCTGTCTAGTGGAACTGTTTAGGAAGGATTCAGAAAAGAATGGTAACTAAGACAACCAGTAGTATAGAATGAACACCATTCCAATGACTTTAGGCAATTAAGTGACACTAAAGCCTAAATAATTGTATTAACTTAGAAATATTTTCATATTATTACCCAGAGCATGGTACAGAAATGTGATCTTCTTGTCAGACAAGCTACATTACAGTTAGTATTCTCAATTCCTGATTAACTTTTTCTTGAATACTATTAAATATCCATTAAACTGATTAAAAAATTCCAATAGCAAACAGGACATCCAGGTTTATTAAAAATATTCATTAAATGTCTTAGAATAACAATGCTAAGAATGACAAATGAATGATGAACTCTGGTTAAAACTGAAATTACATTTTATTTTGTTCATTAAGTTATCAAATTATTGTAATAAACTTTAATTCAGCTTATTCAATAATTATAACACAATATAACAATATAACACAATAATAATTATAACTCAATCACTAATTTTAAATCTTCATATTTGGATTAATGCCATATCCATATTATAATCAATTATTTTAAAAAACATATTATCTTTGTTTATCAAATTAAATTTTTTCCAAACATTTTTAAAATAAATGTCAAGAATTTCCTTTCCCAACAAATAAGATATCGAGATCAAATGTAATACAACTTTACTGTCAAAAAAGGCATCACTTTTAAATCTCTATTATTTTGCTTGAAAATGCCATACTTACATTATTTAAAAATACGACATTTCACTCTGGGATTTTTCTGGAACTTTCCATTTCCTTTTATCTTCATTTTCAACCTTTACAATTTCCAGTACAAAAAGAAAATATGACTCTAACATATACACAAGACCAACACAAAATATTATATTAAAATTGGCCTTATTCTAAGTCATACTGATTTCCAAATGCTTGCATTTTGGTTGAATGTTGCATTCAATGCATATGTTAAATTATATTTCCCCAAATACTGTATTAAATCAAATACATATCTAATAGTGGCTACTATCTTAAAACTCAATTCAACAATGAAAAGCTATTAGTATAAAATATGTGTATTCCTGGATCTGAAAGGGGTTTTTGCTTGTTTGTTTTCCTGTTGCTGCATAACCAGTCATTCGCAATTGATTAAAAAATATTCTTTATACTCATAAAAATCATCCTAAATAAGTATCTTAGTTACATTTATATTTCTGTGCAGAGGCATCATTTCCAAGAAAACTTATAAAAGAAATCATTTAAGTGGTAGCTTGCTTAGAGTTTCAGAGGATGCAGGCAACTTGGCAACAGGAAAGCATGATTTTGGAGCAGTAGCTAAGAGCTTATATCCTGGTCTACAAGTTAGAGAAAGAGGCAAGAGACTGAACCTGTCCTGGACTTCTAAAACCTCAAAGCCAACCCCATGGCACACTTCCTCCAACAAGGCCATACCACCTAATCCTTCCCAAACTGTTCTAACAACTGTTGATCAAGCATTAGAACATGTGAGTCTTTAGGAGCCATTATCATTCAAACCATCACAACAGATAATAAATTTGTGGACAACAAATTGTAAACAGCTAATACTTCCTTGGAATGTTTAGGAATCACAGTAGAAAGTGTTAGGTACCCTGTCCAGATAAGGCATAGGGTCTTAAACTGAAATCAAGATATTTTAGTATATGAATTTAAAATACCATTCCTTTTTCAGTTCCTATTTAGGAGAAATATTAGAGAGGAGGACAATATTTCAAGAATCCTACAACATGTTTAATAATGAATATTGTCACCTGAGCTTTCCATCCAACACAAGTGTACTGTGCTGGGTCACAGTGCAAAAGTTCCATCCTCAGATAGTTTATTTTTAAAATGAAACACTGTGTCTTCAGGCTCCAGATTCAGGAGGAAATTTTCAGCCTTGTGTTTTGGTCTCCATCAATAAAAGAGAGATATGAAGTCCTTAACTCAAAATCTTACTGTGAATATTGACATAGAATATTTGAAACACAAGAAGAACCATGCATGGAAAATATATAACAATAGCTAACATTTGTTATATGAGAAAGTTGATTGTAATATTTTACCAATTTGAATAACTGAAATATTTCCTAAGAATAAGTACCCAAAATATGTATATTCATTTTCCCACTATGTATGTAGATGTGAAGGAATAATATAATCTAAATGTTGTAATAACATTACTAGAAGTCTAGGCCACTTCTCTTTAAAGATAATCCATGTTCATTTTGAAAATATAAATCTTGGAGATACTGAATTGATGCAGTCATATTTTAAGATGAAATCAAATGGACATAAAATTTTCTCAGATATGCCCAAGTCAGAAATGTAGAATGTGCAAGGACAATATATAATGAATTGTAATACTCATATGAGAAAACATATATAAATTATATTCTACCACATTTATACATTGTAATTTATATATAATATGTATTATTAATAACAATATTATTCCATATTTACATGTTTATTTTTCTTCTTTAGTTTACCTCTGGAATAGAGACCAAATCTACTGTGTTTAACACTGTGTATTGATTTCTAGCATAAAATAAATGACTACACGATTTTTAAAAGATTATGTTAGTGGTAATAGAGAACGATTGTAGTAAGATCACACTAATGATGTGTTAACTTGAGGTCTTTCAGAAATTAAAGTGTTAAGACATGGTTATATTTACTTTGTAATACTGAACAGAAACATAGACCTGTTCTATTTTCCATAAAGAGTCCATAGTCAAACCACCCAGACTATCTTTGCTTGGCATTGCTTCAGGCTGTGCAGGGCATTATGAGATGGCAAACTCGATGACTCAACATGAAGGAATATAACTTGTGCATGGGAAGAGGAAGGAGGCTAGCAGAGGAGGGAATTAAAGCAAGTAGCATTATTAAACAAGAAACCAGCAATTCATAAAATAGTTGTAATATAGACTTTGTACAGAACATATAAACATCTTGGCTGATGTGATTTCCTTGCATGTGTGGAATTTGAGCTCAGGCATCATATATACATAAAATGAATATTTTATGGCTCTGTTAAAAGAAAATATGCATCAGAGTATAATAGGATAAAATTCTGTCATGTCATCTTTGCTGAAATAAATTGGGTTGAAATGGGCCTTAAAATCCTTGTGCTGTAGTGAGCAAGCAAATATTTTATTTTTAATTAGTGGATATTTAATTCATCAAGAATAACCATTTATTTTCTAATCCTAAATGAACATAAACTACTCAGATAACTCTTTTAGAGCACAGAAGACATTTAAATCCCTAAAATTTAGTGTATGAGGAATGCACACAGACCACTTTCTAGTCATCCCATCACAAAAAGAATGCAGTTCTTAGAGGATTCAGAAGCCAGCACTCCAAGAAAGAAGGAATACGGATAGATGAGAGAAGTCTGAGTGTCTTCAGAAGAGAAGGTGATAAACAGAAAAGGCATTAGGGTGCAAACACAAAAAGAAAACAGGCTCTGAAAAGAATCAGTGAGTAATTCCAAATTCTGAGAACCTAATGTCTGTAGTGCAGCTCGTCATCTTCACTGAACAGTCTCAGGAAAGATACAGTCTGCACAGAAGGTGAATGGATTTTGTTTGTCCTTGAATAGTGCACATGTTACTGATGGAAGTAGAGAAAATGAAATAATCAAGTTTTAATGATATATAAAATAGAACATCTTTGTTTTTATATTTAAGCCAATTTATAGTAGCAAATTGTTATTCTATAAGACAATGGTAAATAAACTTAAGAAGATTTAATTTCTAGAAATAATTTCTACTCAATTATTACTCATTGTAAAACTTTTATTGTGTATTTTAATAATGTGGAGTTAATGAGTTTTATATTAATATGATGAAAGCAAGTTAGTAGTTTCTGATAAAGTTACTTGGAAAGTAGCTTAATACATATATTTTCATTGAGTTTATATACTCAATATTCCAGTAATAACTACAAACAAAGTGCAGAAGTTGTTTTCAGTTTCCGTAGTGTTTTAAATGTATTTTGCTGTGATTTAATTACAATTGCATTATAATAGTAGACCCACATCGTGTGATATGTTTAAGGAAACGAAACACTTCATTATTAACATATCAGAGACTTTCTTTGTGTCTTCTCTCTTTTCTGCACCACATTAGCCAGAAGACTTTATTTCATTCAGAACTGTAATTCTGACAATAATGGGCTATACATAGTATTAAGACTACCTTTCCTGTCCTAAACTGTATGTTGGTTTTGTGAATTACACCTACTCAGATCTATCAGGTGTTTGAAACAGTTTCTTTTCCCTCATATTTATCAGATTTCTTCAAAAGTACTTGCAAGGGAAAATTGGATAAATTGACAGTGAAACATGAGCATTTATAATTAGATCAAAACCAATCCTTCCTTCACTGTGCCCACGTGGCTACCAAGAGCAAAAATGTAAAAACGCCTGCTGCACAGGGAGAGCCAGTCCTACAGACCTCTTTCACTTTAAGGTCATGTGTGATTGACATCCAGAATCTGGATCATTTAGTCAGCAGACCTGAGAACAACTGAGCTTGTTTTGTTTGTTTGTTTGTTTTTGTTTTTTAGAAAGCAACTTTTGAATTTTAAAAAGAATACTTTGGATATTTTATCACCCTTCAGTATTTGACCCTTAGCTGTCACCTCTGGCTGAAGAAAAATTCAAATTGTTTTATTACAAAGTAGAAATGGATATGATGTTTTAATTAAGAAGCAATTGCAAATCATTTTTTATTATTTTATTATTTTGCTTTGTTTTTTTTCTTCGAATACAAGATGCTTTTTGTTTGCCTTTATTGTTTTATGAGCAACATTGATTTAATATTCTA
>CABHPQ010155827.1:0-11528 GCA_902168405.1 Peromyscus aztecus | reverse complement strand
AGGAAGTTTGGTGTTGGGCTGCTGTATAGCCTAACCAAAAAAAAGTCTGTGCAGGGTACAGGATAAAACTGTAAATTAGAGCAGAGACTTGGGGACTCGCCACACCTGCTGAACAGTAAAGGATGCTGGAACCTGTTGCTTGAACTCTGGGGGGATCTGTTCCCTCATCCATGACAAGCAGAAGCAGCAGCAGTCACACAAACACACCCCCCCCCCCCCCCGCCCCTCAATGCTTATTTTGAAGATTGACTGAAATAATTGTCTGGAAAGGACTCAGTTCAAAGTGACTCAAGGCAGGACTATTGCCGCCTGCTGCTGCTGCTGCTGCTGCTGATGATGATGATACTGATACTGATGCTACTGCTGTTGCTGATACTGATGATGCTGATGTTACTGATGTTGTTGCTGCTGCTACTGCTGTTGGTGCTGCCAGAGCCCCATCACCATCAGCTTTACCCCTCTAATCTCTAGAACCTCCATCACTTCAGTCACTTTGAGAACTCTCTAGTTGTGTATATAGTCACATTTAAAGACTAGTGCTATCTCCCTGAAGTTCCCTCATTCCTCTCCACAATCAGTCTTCCCTCACCCATGATCCTCTGCCGTCACTGACCTGACTTAGGTCTCTATAGTGAATCTAGAATTCACACAAGAGACTAACGTGCTCAATCCTTGTTAGGTTCCATAATACAATGCTTTTGAGATTCATCCCTGCTGTCATACGCATCAGTAACTATTTCTTTATACTACCGTGTAGTATTTCCTTCTACAAATGTAATATAATGTCTATTCATTTGCCAGTTGGTCAGCATTTAAGTTGGTTAATTATTTATTGATTATGGACAAAACTGCTACTAATAATTCCTTCTAAATATTTATGTGAACATATTTCCATTTCTTTTGGGGGGAAAAAAAGCTAGACGTGATGTCTACCTGGGAATGCTGGGTTGTGTGGCCAGTCATATTTAAGTTTGCAGGAGCTTTCCCAGTGTTTTCCAGAGGGCTTAGTCACTGTGTGTGTCAATCAGTAATTATAGAGGTCCAGCTGCTCTCCATTGTTGCTAAACTTCAGTATTTTCAGATTTTTTAAAAAGGAAACAGCCTTCCAACTTTCATAGTGAGCATGCAACAGTAACTTGCTTTGGTTTTGATTTGAATTTTCCCCTTGACTAAAGAAGTTGAAAACTTTTATTAATGGGTTTTATTTGACATTTGTGTATTTGTATATTGGATTATTTGACTTTTATTACATTATAAAAATTCTTTATATATTTTAGACATGTTATTTGTTGGATACATATTTTTACAAGAATTTTTACTTTTAATTTTCTGAACAATGTCTTTGAAGAGCACAGGTTCCATTTTGATGATGCCCAATTTGTTGTTTCTCTGCAGTCTCTGCATTCCCGATTTTACCTAGGAGAGCTTCTCTGTAATCCTAAGGTCAAAGGGTTTTTTCCCTGTGTTTTCTTCTAGATTAAAAAAAAATAGCTTTTATGTTGAGATCAGAGCCCCATTTAAAGTTGATTTTTAGTCTAGTGGGAGTTCATTTCTCTACAGCCATCTGACTGTCCTGGAACTGATTATTGAAGCAGGTCTATCTTTCCCATTTGATTATTCTTTATAGTCTATGCTTTCCATTGACTTACAAGCCTTTCCCACCATGACGGGCCTCACCCTCTGAAAGCACAGTGAAGATGATAAACTCCTCCTGAAGTTGCCTCTATGACATCTTTTGTCACAGCAGGAAGAGTACCTGTAAACCTGCCAATGCCTTGGTCCTTCGACTTTTAGCCTCTAGTAGTTTGAGAAAATAACTTTCTGTTGTTCAAGCCAACAAGTCTATGGTATTTTGTTACAGTAGCCTGAGGAAAGGGGCAAGAAAAATCCGATTCCTTAACACTACAGGTCTTCTAACACATAAGTTATCTTGTGACAGTCATTTTAAAATTTTTAGTCTCGAGCTGGAGAGATGGCTCAGTGGCTAAGAGCACTGACTGCTCTTCCAGGGGACCCAGGTTCAATTCCCAGCAACCCACATGGCAGCTCACAACTGTCTGTAACTCTAGCTCCAGGGGACTCGACACCCATGGCAAAGCACCAATGCACATAAAAATAAATGAAGTAAAAATTTTAATTTCTTTCAACAATATCTTGTAATTTTCAGTGTGTGAATCTACTCCTAGACCAGTTGTATCTCTAAGTATTTTGTGGTTTTCATGCTATGTTTTTATTTGCACTTTCTAGTTGTGACTTGTAATAGAAACACAAGTGTTTTTTTTATATTGACCTTGCATCTTACATTGTTCCTAAATTCTTTTTTGGTTCTGCTGTCTTTTCTGTAGCTCATTTCGAACGTTCTCCACAAAGGATCATGTTACCTTCAGACACACAGTTTTACTGCCTCTGCCCTTATGTGTGTGAATTTCCTCCTTTCTTATTGCAGAGGCAAGAGCCTCAAGTGCACTACTAAACAGAAGTGCTGGGGTGTGAAAACAGACGTTCTTACATTTTACCAAAGCTAGTAGGAAAGCAAATGATTGTTCACTGTTTTCAGTGTTGTCAGTTCTAGGCACTTCCGTACATCATTCGTGAGGCAGGGGAAGGCCTCTTTTGGTCTCATTCTGATAGACATTTACCAGGAATTAAAACATGATGACAAGCTTTATCAGTGCTCCCTCAGTATCTAGTCAGACAATGGCACGCGTCTCTGTTTGGTCTGTTAACAGAGAGCATGGTGTTAAAGAGCCCTGCGTGGTAAATCAAACTGGCTTTCCCGGAACCAAAACTTCTTGGGCTATGGTTTCTTATCCATCTTGTGAATTGGTTTCGCTAAAATAGCAATAGTGATAATTAATAATAACAATGAAAGAAAAGCTTCACCTATATCTAAGATATTGATCTATAATTTTATTCTTTTCTAATAATCTTCATTTGCTCTTGGTATCAAGACAATGCCAACCTTACCAGTGAATGAAGAAATTTTTCCCCTTTTTCTATTTTCTAGAATCACACCTATAGAATTAAATGTTTGGCAGAGTTTCCCACTGAAATCTCAATGTTTGAGGGAAGGAGCTCCTTGAATAAATTTGAATGTCTCATGTAAGTTGTCAAATTGTGTAAAGTTGTGCATAATATTCTTTCGTTATTCTCTTTATAGCTATATAATCTATCATTTCCTTCATTCTAGCTATTATAGTTTTTGCCCTCTCTTCCTATTCTCTACCAAGTTTGCTAGAGTAAATGACTGACTGGAATGGAGTGGGGCTGGAGAGATGGCTTAGCAGTAAAGAGCACTTATTGCTCTTCCAGAGGACCAGTTCAGTTCCTAGAACCCACTTCAGGCAGCTCACACCCACCTGCAACTCCAGCTCCAGGGGATCTAACACCTTCTTCTGCTCTCAGCAGGCACCTGCACATCTCTCTATCTCTCTCTGTGTGTACCTCTCTCTCTCTCTCATGCGCACACACTAGTATGCTCCTGTACCATATATACACATATACACAAATAAAAATAAACTTTCAAGTATGAATGATTGGCTCAGTAACTAGGTGTTGGGAGGGCTCTTGACCTGTGACACATTTAATACTAACACAGGGGAAGTTCAAACAAACCAGAATAAATGGGTTAACCCAAATGGAGGCCTATCAACTTTATTGACATGTTCAAATAGTTATCTTTTGGTTTCTCCTGTATTTCATGTCCATTCTAAATTTATTGATTTTCACACATATCTTTCTTATTATGTTCTGGAAACTTGCTTTAAGTTTAGTTTGCATTTATTTTTCTTATTTTTTTAAACATGAAAGCTTAGATAATTGATTTAAAGTCCTTTCTCTCTTTGTATCATCATGAAATATTGTAGATTTTCCTCTAAGCACTATTTGGGGCTGAAGACACAGCTCAGTGATAGAGTAGGTGCTTGCCTGGTCTGTATGAGGCCCTAGGTACAATTCCCAGAGCCAGCAAAATGAGTGAGTATTGTCTCTGCAGATTCCCACAAGCTTTGGTATGCTGTGTATCCATTTGCATTCAGTTCAAAATATTTTCTAACTTCCCTTGTGATTTCTCTTTTGACCTGTGGTTGATTTCTACTTGCATAGTTTAGTTTCCCAATATTCGGGGACTTCCCAGCCAGTCCTCTGTTTTTTTGTTTTTTTTTTTTTTTTTTTTAAATTTCTTGTCTGATTGAGCTGCACTGGAAGAGTATGCTTGTGTGATTCCAATCCCCTTGCATTTACTGAAGCCTGTGTTTTAATGCTCAGGACCTGAACTAGGTGGATGGCGATGTGCACTTGAAAATGTTTATTCTGTACTATTTGGATGGCATATTTTGGAAATGCCAATTAAGTTGGCTGACTGATAGCTTTGTTTGGGTCTCTTATAATATCTTTATTGGATCTTTGTTTTACTTTCTCTAGCAGTTACTGAGGAAGGAATCCCGAACCTCCAGCTGTGGTTGTGGACGTTTCTCTCTTTTTTCAGTTTGACCAGTTTTTGTGCCTTTCAAGCTTTGTCTTCATTTAGAAACTGACTCCTTGATGATTTAAAAATGTCTCCTCTATACTTGGTTCTATTAGTTTTCTGAGTCCATTTTCTGCTGTTATTGCAACTCTTCTATATTTTCTTTTTTGGTCTTTTTATGGTGCATTCCCACATCTTTTCGGCTAGTGGATCAGTGTCGTTAGAGCAGAGGATTTTATAGCAACTTGGAGTTAGACTCTGATTTCCTAAAAATAAATCCGATCATCTCTGCACTGTTACAATTCCATTTCATATAATTCGAATGTGGTTTGGTTTAAATCTACTGTCATCTTGCTCTCTGTTTTCTGTCTCCCCATTCCCTTTTTTCTCTCCCATTTTATTTTTCCATTCCTCACATACTTCTTATAGTACAAGTTTCTTTTCATTATTGGTCTATTATCTGAGCTGTGGTGATTTGAATTAGAAATATTCCCCATAGGATCATGAATCTGAACACGTGGTCCCAGTCGATGGTGTTATTTGGGAGCTTACAGAACCTTCAGGAGGGGGAGCCTTGCTGGAGGAAGCTTTGTGAGGATATAGCCTTGCCTCACTTCCTGTTCCCTTTCTCTCTCTGCTCCTTGTATGTGGATGAAATGTGATCTGCCAGTCTCCTGCTCCAGCTCCTGTGCCTTCCTCGCTGTGATGGACTGTATCCCTTTGGAGCTGAAAGCCGAATTCCCCCAAAGCTGCTTTTTGCCAGGCTATTCTGTCACAGCCGCAGGAAAGTGACTAATACATACGCCTTTTTCTTTCACTGTTATAGTGGTTGCTTTAGAGCTTTGGAAGCACTTAGCTTACGACAGCGACCTTTAAACTACATCACTCTTTTTTTGTGTTTACTACACAAATCTTACCATTATATAATTCCTTTCCACCTCTTTCTTTTATACTACTGTTGGACTTTTACTTTAGTATTGTCCAAGCAACAAATTATTAATTTTGCTCTAGATCACTGATTATCTTTGAAACGATGAAATCGTCATTCCTTTGGTCCACTGCAAGGGACATACAACAGCTATTTTGAGTTCTTTCCTCCTTAATCAACGCTGTGGTTTTCCCAGGTTGTGTTACTATTGCCTGGCTTTTATCTCAGCTTTTTTACTTGTATAATGGGGTTACAGTGGGTGCTGATCTATAGTGTCCAATGCTGTATCGTGTTGTATTACTTTAAAAAAAACCTCAAATTTGACTGACATTCTCTAATAGTTTAAGGGTTACCTTTGTTGTATATTGTAAGCCCTAATTTTAAGATCTGATCTTTTGGAATATGCATTTTATGTCCTGTGGATCATACATAGAACTTTCTTCAGTTTGTCCAGAGATGACTTGACCATTCCCTGGCTTGGCAGGAGCTGTCGGAGTCGTCTTACAGCTCACAGCAGCCTTCTCTCTGATGTTCTTGCTGGTCCATTCTCCCCTCTTCCTACAGTCTTTATGCAAATCTCCAGGGCTTTTTCTTGGTGTCAAGTGTTGCCTTTTAGCCCTGTCCCGTTCTGGCCAACTTGGCTTTCCCTGAACCCTTTGCAGCAGAGCAGGGTTGGTGCTCTCTGTACATATTCCCCATCAGTGTGCTGCAAGCTTGGAGTTACCTCCAGGCCGAAGGTGTGGCACTGCAGGGCTCACCTCCTCCTTTTCCTCCTCTCCTGGGCTGTCTACCTACTGATGCTGAAAACTCTTGCTTCCTACATTTCGTCTGGCTGTTGGCTGGTTTACCACGACAGCGTATGTCATTCTGGATTGTGTTTCTACATGGGTGGAGGCAGACGTCCCAGCTTCTTCTTGTTTTGTTTTGTCTTTATGTTTAAGATTTGATGCAATCAAAACTCTGGGACAAGCTTTTCATGTTTTACAGTACAGTTAGGGTTGGTATATGCAACAGTCTAGAAATGATACACACAAAATGCTCTAAAAATTCATCTCTCGGGCCAGCAAGATGGCTCAGTTGATAAAAGCCATTGCCACAGAACTGACTCCTTGAGTACAAGCCTTAGACCACATGGTGGAGGGGGAGAACTGGCTTTGGCTGATTCGTGTTTGAGTTCCCCACTTGCAACACACAAAATAAACAAACATATGTGATAACATATATTAAAAAATCAATCTTTAATTTACTGTCCTCTTGGAACTGCCTAATTCATTTGTCATGGATGCAGATATTCTCTGCCCTGGTTCTTCCTGATCTAGCTCCCCTTATGACTTTTGTCTGAATAGAAAACGATGTTCTCTTCATTGTCTCTGGAGCATTGTTACTTTTTTTGGTCTCAGACCTCACATCTCAGAGAAGTGTGTTCATTTTGTTACCTGCTGCTGTGTAACAAACTCCTTCAAATTTTGCCACAAAAAAAACAAACAAAACAAAACAAAAAAAAAAAGTTTGGTGTATTTTTTTTTTTAATTCTTCCAGATTCAGTGATTAGAAAGTCAGATAGGCTGTAGGAAGGAAACCTTGCCTCTGCTTGGCTGCCAAGACCTGGAAGGCTGAAATCATTTAATTGGGGATGGTTCTAACTTCTGCAGGCTGGAATCATCCGGAAATGTCCTCCTGCTTTGATGCCTGGGCCAGGAAGACTTGAAGAGCGGGCTCAGCTCCTACCGTCGATCTACACACGCCTTCTCCAAATGGCTCCTCACACCTGTCAGCTGGCTTCCAAGTCAGTCTGTCCTGACAGGGAGCACCACGCAGGGCAAGCATTCTACAAGACCGCGGCTGAAGGTGTAAAACTTCTCTTGATTTAGCTCCAAAAGTCATGCACTGCTTTTCTGGTTCAGTCCAGATTTAAAGAAAAGGACCACAGTCTCTACTGCTTGAGAGAGTGCCAAAGTCACGTGGAAGAGGAGCGTACGTGACGGCGTTGGGTCTGTCTTTGGAATAAGCGCCTGCCCTCTCTCTGACATATTTCTTGCCAGTGAAGCATTCACTTTCTAATGCTTCTTTTCATTACAGCATGACACGGAGGCCTGGGATCAAATATCACGCCACCGACACCATGTCCCCAACCAGTATATGTTGCCGTAACAGGCACAGGATAGCTGCAATCGACATAACGATTCAGCTGGAAGAGTTTTGAATTAGCTGGGCATATGTTGCCTTGTTGGAGCTCAAACTTGATGTCTAGGGGTCCACTACTTGGTTGTTGGCTTTATTCTCTGCGTCACCTAATTTAAAAATTTGTGTGTGTGTGTGTGTGTGTGTGTGTGTGTGCCGCACACCACCACAGGGTGCTTATTAAGTCAGAGGACAACTGTTGGGACTCCATTCTCTTCTTCCACCACTTGGATCTGGAGATTGAGCCCAGCTTATCAGGCTCAGCAGCAGGGGTCCTTACCGTCAGAGCCATCTCACAGAAACTCTGGCAGCCCAACCCGGTTGGATACTAATGACCTAGGTCCTTCAGAAACGAAGTTTGAGGCCACCATGGCCAGTGAAGAACTCTACCTAATTGAGGCACTTGCTGAAGGCAAGGGGGAAGAGGGATGAGTAGCAGAAAGTGGGAAGTACCAATAACAGCAAGCGCACAGCCACTTGCAGAATCAAGTGCCGTACTTGGCGTGAGGACTTTCTCCCTAGTTTGCTATGGCTGGGTTTGTGTGTGTACGGACATGTATTAAGCAAATGTCCTTATTTCCTGTCCTTATTTCTCTGTCATGTGATGTAAGATACATTAAGTGTTTATATCAACATCTGAGTGTTTTTAATTATATACCACGGGATTTAGGACAGGAGACCACGAGAAATTAAACAGCGCTACTTCCTGTCGTGGGGACAGGGTAAGCCTATTTCAGTTGTATGAAGGACAGTGTATCTCATCAGGAAGAATTACGACCTCTTGTCTCATTTGGCGATTAAGACCAGGGTCATAAGTGGATACAGAAGGTACCAGTGAAGAAAGGCTGAGTGCCAAGGGTTGACTTTACTACAAACACCCAGGTAGCAGGAAAAGTATAACAAAAAGGGTATTTCCGTGCAGATGTTTCCAGAAGAAACAAACATTTCAATTTGTAGAATGAGGAAATATTCCAGCTCATTGATGTGGACAGGCCTTTGCCAATCTACTGAGGCTCTGGATAGGGTAAGAAGGTGAGGAAGGCAAATGCACTCTCTCTTCCCAGCCTGTATTTCTCCCTGCTCTCCAGTTTGGGAGCCCTGGAGGTTTGGGTCCTTGGATTCTGGAACTCACACTGATCACCCTCATACTTACCTTAGTTCTTGGGCCTCTGGCCTTGTACTAAGAGCTACATCAATATCTTCCCTAGTCATCAGCCACTGGGACTCAGACCAGATCATACCAGCTATCCTGGTTCTTCAGCTCGTGAGCCCCACATTGTGGGTGGCTTGGTCCACAAGTGCATCTCCATGTAGTGTCACAGAGATCTATGCATTCTACTTCTTTATTGTGGAGAACTCTGTCTAGTGCCTTAGATTCTGTTACAATGGCTCCTTGTTCCAGAATCAACATATGTATCACTTAATGTTTGATCAGAGAAGTAATATCACTTGTGTTCTGCATAATACGTGATTTCTTCAAGTGACTTGACCCTGCGTAAATTGGCGTAACTGAAAAGTGTTTACTTCCTTCATGTTTTGTTTCCCATGTTACTCATTGCTACTGAATAGGAAACCAACAAATGGCTTTAGTGTTTGTTGACCTGTGGCTAGGCCAGCTGGCCATCTCTCTGCTTCTGGCTTATCTATCTGAAACCACAAGGTGCTCTTGAAGGCACTTGCTACCAGAAGCTTATTTCTCACACATTTGGCAGCAAGGCTGAATTTATTCTCTTTGCTCTCTACCATGGCTGCTCTGTGACCAGGTTCCTGCCTTGCTTCCCTGAAGCAATTGACTGGAACTTGGAATCTTGCACCAAATCTTTCTTTCTTTAAACACACAAAAAATAAAATACAGTGGAAATGTTCTTATATTGGAGTTACATTTCATGTTGAGTTGGAAGAATTAATTGAGTAACTAGACAAGAAAGGGTAATTGGAAGCATAAGAATTAGAAAGAAACACTATATTTTAAGGGTACATGATTATGTATTTGGAAAGATTTAAAAAAATCTGTTGCTTGTTTTAATGTTAGTACATGGATAGATAGACTGTGATGGTCCATGTTAATTATCAACTTGACACAATATAGAATCATCTGGAAAGGGATTCTCAGTGAGATATTATCTGGATTAGGTTGACCTATGGGCATGTCTGTGAGGGGATTATCTTGATTGTGTTGATTAAGATAGGAAGGCTCACCCACTGTGGATGACACCATCCCCTAATCAGGGGATTCCGAACTGTGTAAGAGTGGAGAAGGCCAGCTGAGCTGTGTCCAGTTCTTGCCACCTTGGCTTTCCTGCAATAGTGGACTGTAACCTGGAATGATGAGCCAAATAAGCCCTTTCTCTTTTCAGTTGCTCTTGCCAGGGAATTTTATCACATCAGCAGGAACCAAAATTAAAACATAGATCAATAGAACAAAAGAAAAGTCCCCAAAGATATTGAATAATAAGTGGCTATTTGCTATGTAATAAAGGCAGCATCTCAAATCAGTGAGGAAACATCTATGGTGATATTTTATTTGTACTGAAATGTGATTTTATTTGTATGTTAATAAATAAAGTTGCCTGGGGGTCAGAGCTATTAGCAAACCATAGCAGAAGCTGGGCGTTGGTGGTGCACACCTTTAATCCCAGCTCTTGGTAGGCAGAGCTAGGTAGATCTCTGTGTGTTCAAGGATACAGCCAGCATGGAGACACACGCCTTTAATCTCAATACCAACCATAGAAGGCCTGGAAGTCTGTACAGACAGGCAGTGACAAGGTGGTCATGTGGTTGGGTTTACAACCAATGAGAAGGCAGAACAGAAAGTCTTTATAAAGACAAACACACAGGAAGTAGTTCTCTTGGCTGAAGAGGATAGCTGCAGAGTGAAGGGTAAGGCTCTTAGCTCTGACCTCTTGGGCTTTCATCTTTGCATTGGTTCTGTGTTTCTTATTGAATAAGATGGTTACTTCTACAAACATCACTTTAAAAAGTGGTGTTAAGATCATCGCATAGTCCCATGAAAGCAACTGAACTTGAGTGCATGCCTCATGATGCACAGCAGGGTAAGTTCTAATGCATCAAGCACACAAGACCTAAAGAAACCATGGTCTGAAACTCTCCCAGGTTCATCCAGACCATCATTACCAGAATGGCACTGCTGAGGCATCCAGCCTCAGGGACTAAGCAGCTTCTGGTTCTCAGCCTCTGTAGTGTTTCAGACAGTCATTCTTGTACTACCTAGCTGGTATCTTATAAACCATTCTGATCAATCCTCTTTGTAAGAACTATTCACTTTATTGGTTCCATTCCTCTAGAGCACCCTCACTAATGCACATAATATTTTGAATCCTACATAAAGAAGCATATTATGTATAGTAATTCACATCCCATTGCCATGAACAAGTTAAAAGGAAGAACTGATTGTTTTGGATTGTGGTTTCAACGGTTTATGGTAGGTTGTTCTCATGGTTTAGAGTTTATTATGGTGGAGTGCATCATGGTGGAAGCACGTGGAAGATGAAGCTGTTTACTCATGGTGTCTGGGAAGGGAAAAGAGAGAGAGGAAGAGGCCAGGGTTTTGAACCAACTTCATTCCACTAGGCACCATCTGACAGTCCTGTCACCACCATATTGATGTCACAGACTGAATTCCCAGATACACAGACCTTTGGGGGACAAGCTGGATCCAAATTATAGAAATAGATAAAATAAAGAACAGGACAAACTAGCAAGATATTTTGTTCATATTTTTAACATAGTAAGGATATGTAGTAATATAAAAGAAAAAATAAATAATGCTATAGAAAACTGATACAGACTCTTGACCTGAAAAAAAAGTGCAAATAACTCTTAAGTGTAAGAAAATATGTTTAACCCTAAACACGAGAAGCAAAAAGAAACTTAAAGCACCATATCAGATTGGCAACATTTCAGGTCTGACAACAAATATTGTTGGCAAGTCCA
>CABHPQ010155826.1:0-49043 GCA_902168405.1 Peromyscus aztecus | reverse complement strand
AAAAAAAAAAAAAAAAAAAAAAAAGAATCTTTTAAAATACTTGCTTTCCTGGGTTGGAGTGGTGACTCAACAGTGAGGTTCTTACACAGGACCCAAGTTCAGTTCCCAGCACCTCCATCAGGCAGCTCACAGCCACCTGTAATTTTAGGTCCAGGGATATCCAGTACCTTTGATCTCCATGGGTACTGCGTTGATATGTACATTCCCCATAGAGACATATGTACACACATAACTAAAGATAAAAATAAAAATAAGTATTTATTATCGCCTGTTTATAATTTACTGTAGCAGGGCTGAGGGTTAAAAATTAGATTTTTCCCTTATTTATTTATTTATTTTATTTTTTTTATAAAGACAAGGTTACTTGTTAGGTAGCAAAGGCTGACTGGACTTTATATTCTCCTGTCCTTATCTCCCATGTTCAGGGATTACAGGCATGTAGAACCATGTCTGGCTTTATATAAAACCAGTTCTTAAACCCAGGTCCTTGTGCGTGCTAGGCACACAGTATAAACTGATCTACATTCCCAACCCTCCTTGAATCCACTAAATAATACAAAATACTCTTATGTTAGGTGAGCTCATGTAATTAGAATACTTTTAAAGAAACTATATAAAATTAGAGTGTTTTAAAGTATTTATTCATTTTAATTACATGTGTGTATATGTGTGTGTATGTCTGTGTTAAGGGTATATGCATGTAAATGTAAGTGTCCATAGAGACCAGATGAGGGCGTTGGACCCCCTAGAACTGGAGTTACAGGTAGTTGTGAGCTACCCAGTGAGAGTGCTGGGAACCAAACACAGGTCCTCTGCAAGAATAGTATATGCTATTGACCTCTGAGGCATCTCTCTAGCTCCTAGAATTGGTTTGCTTTTTTAAAAGAGTAAGCATGAACCATTATTAAGATGTCAAATAAACAGTGTCTTTTTTCTGTAATAGGTTGGACAGCACTTCATGAAGCTAGTCTAGGAGGACATTATGAGATAGTGAGTGAACTATTAAAGGGTGGAGCAGACGTGGATGTCAAAGGAAAGTACCAGATTACTCCGTTACATGATGCTGTGATGAATGGACATTATAAGGTACTTTAATGCTTCTGTTTATAGAACAAACACAGTACTTGTAAGTATGGATGATCTCTGTTACCACACAATATGAAAGCAAGTTTTAGTTCATTTACTAGTGAATACTCAGAATTTGTAATAAAATTTACCTTGTGACATTTACCATTAGTTCCAATATAATGGATGCCAGTTTACACCTTTTTGGTGACATTTTGTATTTTTTTCATTTGAAATACAGTCTTGATGCTATTGTCCAGGCTGGTCTTGAGCTCCTGGGCTCAAGGGAACTTCCTGCCTCAGCCTCCTGAGTAGCTGAGATTATAGGAACATGCCATTTTAACATACTATTTGCATATAGTCATACAGAACATTTTTTCCTACATAGTATGGTTTTCAGCGTGTACTCCTTTAAAGCACTTTTCATAAAATGATTTGCACTTTTCAAAGAATGTTTTCTTCCATAAACAGTGATGCTCAGTCCAATAGGAAGCCAATAAACCTCATGGACTCCAGTGTAACATTCAAAATCATCACAGGGCAGGAGAATGTTAGAGTTAACCATAGTTGCCTGCATGGTTATACCACTGTTTAAAATCAAATATCATAGCTCCATTCTAGTAAATGAAAATATTAAGCAAGATGATGAATCCAGTATTTATGGTTTATCTTGGAGACTATAGGCACTATATTAGAGGACTGAAGCTTTTCTGAAGATGTCCGTCCTCCTCCTGCTCCTCCTCCTGTTCCTCCTCCTCCCCTGCTCCCTCCTGTTTGCCCTTCTTATCCTTTTTCTCCTCTTCCTCCTCCTCCCCCTTCTTTTCCTCTTCCTCTTTCTTTTTAGTGCTGTTCATCTAACCTAGGGCCTGGCCCACGCTAGTAAAGCACTTTATCACTGAGCTACACCCCACTCCCTAAAGATACTGGACTGTTTATTTCAGGCAGAGTCCTGGGGTATGAAGGGGTTTAATCAACTGACCCTGGTACGATCTTTTCTTCCTGTTTTTAGAACAAATACCAAGCATAGAGAGATTGAAAAGGCTTCTGGGAGTCATGGGCATACTTATTTATAGTGTGGAAGAAAGCTTAAGGAGGATTTAGACAGTTTTGCTTATTTTGATAATGTATTTAATAGTAGTGGTGGGTGGGGACAGCACTTGTAGAAAACTGGGGAAAGAGAATTCCACATGGAACATAGTTTAATGGTTGGAAGAATGACTGTATGGCAGTCCCTGCCCTTCACCTTTTTTTCAAAGATGGCCACCAATCAATCTCCTTTCTCCCAACCCAGCCCTTCCTAGCAGTTTATCTGATTTCTATTGTTGTAGCTCTACCTTTTTAGAATATCAGAAATATCAGAATATTTTCTGTTGTGTTTCCCTTTTAAAACTTAGCATAATGCTTTTAACATTCATCTGTGTTGTATGATGTTAAGTAGTTGTATCTCTTAATTCTTGAATAATATTCCACTCCACGGTCAACTGGATTGTAGGTTTAGCTATTACAAATAAAGCTGCTATCAGTGCTCAAAAATAGAAAGACAGAAGGTGAAAATACTTAGGAAAGTTTTAAAATTAGTCCACAAAGTCTTTAATACTCCTCCCTCAAAAGACAGAGACTAATTCCCTTCCAAGGAATAAAGGATGACATTTTGATGACTTGCTTCTAGTAAATAAGACATGGTAGTATGTGGTTCCTAAGTTTATGTTAAAAGATCCTGGAACTTTCTTTTGATTTTTCTCTTGGCTCATTTACTAGAGAAGACTAACTATTGTATGATATAGACACTCAAGCAGCTTTTAGAGCAGCCCATGTGGCAATGATTATTGCTTCTGCCTACAGCCGGGTTACCTAGCCATTTTAGAAAAATATCCTTCAGCCTCAGTCAAGGTTTTGTATGACTATGTACCCAGCCAACAGCCCGACTACATGATAGACTGTTGGACAGAACCATCTACCTAGGCCACTCTCAAATTCCTGACTCGGGAACTGTGAGGTGATGCATGTTGATTGTTATCTTAAGCCACTAAATTTTGAGGTGATTTTTTTTGGTAGCAGCAGTTATATAGACAATCCAAATGTAGGTTTAAATTAGAAGGAACACTCTAGGAAAGTTTGCTTGATTTGCCACCCTTCAAAGTTCCTATCTTAAATAGAAGTATAGCTCAGTAGTAGAACTTTGTTAGCTTTTGTAAGGTCCTGGGTTCAGGCCCCGGGGGATTTGCTCCATGTGGATATTTAGTAAGCCAGACTATCTCTTATCCACAACAAATCTTGTGAAAGTAATGTATTCAGCCCTTGTCCCAACCCAGATTCCACAAGGCTCTCACCTGACTTCCCTTTCTGATCCAGTTATCTTTCTTAGGCTCCTCTCTCCATCCTCTCATGTCCTATATCTTATTACTGGACACAAAAAATCTCAGCGGCTGAGCACCATAGTCCTGTTAGTTACTTCCATGTCAAAGCACTTTTCCTGAAAGAATGCCATGTATTCTGTGTTTTCTTTCCTGAACAATATGTGAAGATCCAGATGTAAATTCTTTGGCTTCTTCCTATGACTGACTTATATGTAAACTTAGTTTTATCTACTATTGCTTTGTTTTTGTATCTAACATTAAATCCCCATTGTAAAGCAGTTAAAAAAAGACCCATCACATTGCAGATTCTTAGTAGTTTTTAAAGGATCTATTTTTCTCCTACATATAATTCCTCTTTTTCTATTAGAATGTGTCCTCTGTTGTAACTTCCAAGTGTTACACTTTCACTGTAAATTTTGTACTACTTTATTGTATAGACCGAAATGATCCATGTGAGATTGTTATTGACAATCATGCTGATTAAGCTAATTAAGAGTTTAGGTCCTTTTTATTGATGGCCAGAACAAGAGCAGGCTTGTGCCTCTGAAAAGTCTCTTGGTACCCAAGCTCAGGGTTGCAGATTTTAAAGACAAAAACCACCAAGACCATAGTTCACATCAAAGTTATATGAGCGTCAGAGTAACCTAGAACCGTTCACTCCTGGCAGAGCATGATACTCATTTTAAACATAACTTGCTGGTTATTTTGGTTAATACATCTGGACCATGGTCAAGGACATAGAAAACTCAAATGTGTTGCCAAGGCAGATGTGACCATTGAGGGAAGGAGGGTAGAGGGCTGAGAACTGTGAGTACACAAAATGGAGTCAGAACAAGATGGCATTCATTACCTTGGTCAGTTTAAGACAGCTTGAAATAAAACCTTCAGTTGATGACAGTGGTAAGAATGAATAAGTACTTGCAAAAGCTCGGGGTTGGTGAAAGTTGCTAGTGCCAGTGATGTTACTAGATGGTGTTGGTTTGCTGGAGGAGTGTTTCTGTCCTGTTCTGAGAACTGTTAGCCCTGCTGCCCTTGCCATCATCTTCGTCACTGACGGGATGTGTGCGCATCTCATGTGCCAGTATTCAAATGCAGTTCAGTGCATCTTTGTGGAGGCGGAATGGAGAAGACCTTGTCTTTTCACTTCAGACTGTTACTGTTGACCCTTATTTCCTTGTAAATTAAGGTTCCAGGCTGGCTTTTCTTTTCTTTTAACTGAATTCATGTTCAATAATTACAAGTACTATGCCCCCTTCTGCTTTACAGCTAAAGGTAAAAGTAAGAAACATGTAAAATGTTAGCTGTATGTCACATATCTCAAGCTACTCTATCTAAGCTAACTTCTAGTTTAAGGAAACATAGAAAAATAAATAGTTGAGTTAAATGTTTCCAGAAAAATTTGATGAACTTATCAGGACATCTGTAAGAAAAATTGGCCTAATCATTACAAAAAGTGAGTACTTAAAAATAAAAAAAGTGGAAAGAGTATGTGAGCCATGACTGAAACATATGTTTTTGGGCAATTTGAAGAATATGAATATGCACCAGATACTGGATGAATGACATTAGCTGTGTATAGTTAGTTTGTTGTCTAAGCCATGTATCACTATAATCATGGTCACATAAGCATTCTTAGGAGGTACACACTAAATATTTAGAGATGAAATGTCACTATATTTACAACCATTTATTTAAAAAGTTATCATTTCTGTTTATACTTAGACTTACACACATACCTACATTTATACAGATAACATGCATATATGTATGAAGTGGGGGGAAATGTTAATTGTTGATCAGATAAAGGATATATAAGTGTCCACAGTATTCTTGTTGTTTGTTTGTTTGTTTGTTTGTTTTAAACAAGAAGTTTATTTAAACAACAAGACGCTTGACTTGAAGGGAAAACTATCTAGGATCATTTTGTTCAAGAGTAATTTACCCCTACTTAAAGACAGATTGCCCTACATGTAACAGCTACGTACAAAAAAGTTATAAAATTGTCCTTGGTTTTACAATGATAAATGAAAAACATTAAAATTCTCCAATCAAACAAGGTATGCAAGGATTTTGTTGTTGGGTTCTTTTGTTAAAACGTTGAGAGCAAAATAACTTACTGGAATATAAAGATAAGAGCTGAATGAGCATGCCACTAATGGAGAAAGGGGGATATTTTCACAGAACCAGTACTTTCCCCCAGACCATCTCCATCTGATGTCAATCAAAACAGAACATTGGCCATTTAGTTTAAAAAAGAAAAGAAAAAAGCACAAATGCTTGTGCACATACACCAGTTACTTTATGTACAATAAAGAAATGGGGACAGGGAAATGAAAGAATAGAGAAAACTATACTGCAGTGGTCAGGATGTGGTGGAACCAAATTGTGGCTTTCTAATTGTGAATGTATTCTTGATCTATAACAAAATTCTGGAGTAAAGCAGCAGGTTCCCTTTTTAGTAGACACCTCTTGTCTGCTGCTGGAACACATCAATCGTATCTTCATCCTCCATTTCCAACTGTGCAGGTGTATCTGTTTCATTGATTGGTTACCCATCAAACTGGAATCTGATCTGCCTCATTGACAAACCCTGTCGTTCACAATAGGCTTTCATTAGTTTACTAAGTGGTGTATGCCTCTTAATCTTAAACTGCACCACAGAACCATCCTGCCCCGCCACCTTCAAATTAATATGATCGTTGTTCTCAGTCTTGACTCCTTCCTTGGGTTTCTCGTCGGCCATGGCGAGCGCCGGAGTCTCCTCAGCTGCCGCTTCACAAAAGAGGCACCGGGTCCGCACCGAAGGCGCACACAAGCAGCACCAGGAGCAGCAGAAGAAGGAGGCGGTCTGTTTGTTTGTTTTTGAGACAGGGTCTCTCTACATAGCCCTAGTTGTCCTCAAACTCATTATGTAGACCAGAATGGCCTCGAACACACAGATCTACTCTGTCTCCTGAGTGCTGGAATTAAAGGTGTGCACCAACTTGTTGAACTTCCATTGTATTCTTGTTTCAGTGTTTTATATGTTTGAAAGTTTTTGAAGTAAAATATTAGGGAAAATTATCCTTGAAGGAAAAACTAGTAGGATTCATTTTAAAATCATATTCATTGACATATAATTGATATGTTCACCCATAAGTTCACCCATAAGAAGTATATAATTAACTGGTTTTGGTCTATTTACAGAATTTGGTAACTATCACTATAGTATATTTTTGTTTTTAATACTAAAGACAAACCTTTATTCTTTAGCTAGCACTTCCTATTGACCCCCGAGGCTTCCAACCCTAGGAAACCGTTTATCTGCTGTCTGTCTCCTGATTAGGCCAAAGCTGTGGTCTTGGGAAGGAAGACAAGGAGACGTGGGATTCTCTTCTCAGCATATTGTTCCTTTTCCCTCTTCTCTTCCCTTCCTTCTCTTCTCTCCCTTTTTCTTGGTGTCTTTGTTCATTTGTTTGTTCTTTTGTAAGAGAAAGTGTTTTCTATTTAAACAAATTATAACTCAGTGGCAGTTATTGATTATACTTATTGGGCAAAGATTTTATAGATAACCCTTGACTTGTTGAAGTGAATGTTTTGTGTTGTTTAGAGTTATGTGCTAGAATACATTACAATAATATACCCTTTATCTGGGCTCCTTTATGTGAACAATGTTTTTCTAGGTGGCAGAGTTACTTCTTCTAAATGGAGCTGACCCATTATTTACAAGTGACCATGGAATATGTGCTTTGGATGAGGCCAAGGATTCCGTTATGGAGAAACTCCTTAGGAAATACATTCCTAAACATAAAAAATCAGGTACGATTGAACACTGTTGTAGTTTTTTATCGTGTTGATAAAATTATAGAAACTGAATTTAGAACTGTGGATACTGAATTAGTTTCTCCCAGAAGTTTTGAGAAAATATATTCAGTGATGTCTTTGTTTCATCCTTTGAATAAAACTCACTACTTGTGTGCAGTTGTCCCTAAGAAAGGACCCTCAAAGAAAGAGAAAGATCCTGCTTTTCCTCCAGCTGTGGCATTGCTAATAGTTAAGAACCTTTTGCAGGTCAGGTGTGGTGGTGCCCATTTTTAATACCAACACTTGGGAGGCAGAAGCAGATAGATCTCTGAGTTTGAGGTCTGTGTGTGGTCTATGTAGTAAGTCCCAGGACAGCCAGGGTTATGTAGAGACCTTGTCTCAAAAAACCAAAAATAAGTAAGAAAGAAACCTTTTATAAATTGGTGCTTTCTTCTCAACAATTCTTTGATATGATAGAAATTATAATTCTAGCCACATCAGTGAATGTGGATGGTAATATATATGTCCATTATCCATTCCCCAAGAAGTTTCTCCCATAGCTATAGTTTGATCTTCTGTTTTTTACATTGTCAAGTTGGACTACAAAATAATTTCATCTGAGATTATAAAAAAATATTATTTTAAAAATACTTAAAACACATAGCTTTTTTTTCTTCTTTTTTTCTTTTTTTTGGGGGGGGGTGGTTTTTGGAGACAGGGTTTCTCTCTGTAGCCCTGACTGTCCTGGAACTCACTCTGCATACCAGGCTGGCCTTGAATTCAAGAGATCCTCCTGCTTCTGCCTCCCAAGTACTGGGATTGGAGACGTGCACCACCACTGCCTGGCTCATGGTATATTTTTACACCCTCTTTGATGCATCTGTTAGACTTTTTTGGTTACATCATAGCATTCCTTGGTTATAGGAGTTGGTTCTCCGTTCTTTTTATACCCTCATCTTAGAAGTCGTGTACCATCACTCTTGCTATGCCCCGTTTGTTAGAAATGGGTCACTAAATTCACCCGCACCCAAGGAGAGAAGATTTTTTTGCCATAGTTGGAAGACAGTTTCAAAAAAAAGGGACATATTTTTGGAATCATTATATTCATTCTAGAGGTGCTTACATTGCTCTTCTGAGCCTTTTTTTCATAGCACGTAATGTGCTGGCATAGGAGGCTGTTTACTTAGTGTTTTATTTGTGTTGTCCTTATCTAGAATCTAAGCTCCACGAAGGAAAGACTCTTTGCTTTATTTCCTTGTGAATACTGAATTGGCCTTGGACATAGTAGCCATTCAGCAAATACTTTTTGAATAGTGTGCCTGAAACAAAAATTATGTTTTCCATTCAGGAGATGTATGTGAGCACTTAATTTTCTCAACTTCCTCTTTCCTCCCTCTCTGTATGTTTTATTACATTTATTTCTTTATTGTATGTGTGCATGCACATATGTACCATATCATGTGTGTATGGAGGTCAGACAACACATGGAAACAGACTGTGCTGTGTGAGTCCTAGGGATCAAACTCAGGTCTTCAGCCTTGGTGGCAAGTACCTTTACCTGGAGTTGTCTCTGTGGTCTTTAAACTACAATTTTCATTAAAAAAATTTCCAGGAGATAATTCTTTCAAAGGTTTTGAGTATTATTATCTTTAATATCTAAGGCTTATGTGTGGTAATATATTGTGTACCCTAATAAAATTTGCTTGAAGATCAGAGGATAGAACAAGCCACTTTAAACATAGATGCCAGGCAGTAGTGGCACACACCTTTAATCCTAGCACTCAGGAGGCAGAGATCCATCTGGATTTCTGTGAGTTCAAAGCCACCCTGGACTACATGAGATTGACTCAGTCTAGGAGAGAAAACAGAGCCAGGCAGTGGTGGCACACACCTTTAATCCCAGTACTGGGAAGCACACATGCCTTTAATCCCAGGAAGTGATGGCTGGGCAGAGAAAGGTATATAAGGCGTGAGGAGAGAGGAACTAAAGGCTTTTTGGCAGAAGTGTTCCTTTCAGCTAGAGGCTTTTTTGGCTGAGGAAGCTCATTCAGCTAGAGGTCTATCAGCTGAGGGTTTTTTAGGCTGAGGAGCTGGTGAGGTAAGAGGTGGTGGCTGTGGCTTGTTCATTTGTCTCTCTGACCTTTCAGCATTTACCCCAATATCTGGCTCTAGGTTTTTTATTAAGACCATTTAGGAATTCCTGTTACACTTATGCTTTTGGAATTTCTCTTTTGTGCACAGGAAGATTTAGTCTGAGAATCCTTCTAGAACAAGTCTTGTTCCCTCCAATCTGAAGGAAGCTTAAGCTGACAGTGGAAATCTAATCTGCTACAGTTCTGATTCTCCCTGGAGACAAGTAATACAACTATGCTTGTCTTACCAGTTCTTTGCGATTGCATAAGGGTTTTTCAGTAAGAATTCTTTGGTGGCAGACAGTCATTTTAAGGCAGAAAAAGAAGTTTCTTGGCAGAACAGCTCAGTAATGAAAGGGAAAACTGAGAGAAAGATTGGAGTAAAAGCAGCTCCAGGGATCTCAGCAGCAGGAATCTGTGACCCGTCAGAAGGTGTTGGACAGCTAAAACACTGCCACCACCACCACTCCTGGAGGAGTTTGTTCTCTGCAGAAACTCACTCACTCCTGCATTCCTACACACACACACACACACACACACACACCCCGCCGTTCCTTTATTCTTTCATTCATGGCTTACTATGTGTTAGGCACCAATTAGTCTAACGCCTAGTAATACAAAATGAATTTTTTAAAAACCAAGTAGCAAACACTTACAGTGAAGAACATGATAAAGAAATGATTAGATCCTATGAGAATACATTAAAAAGGCAGTACCCAGGCTTCTTCAAAACATGGTATACCAACATCATGGTTGATAACTGGCTGGACAAGCTCTAAGTTGTTTCAAATAAAATTGAAAGTGTACTTCCTTCTCAACTGGATTATATTTAATATGATATTTCTCCCAATTAGTGTTGAGTGTATTTGCTGAAAATAAGGGGCTATATAGCATTCTGACTGTTGGTCATGAGACTGGTTCTCCTTTATGGATACGTTTTATTATTTTTCCCATTTTATTATGTTATAGCCACTCATTTTATGTTTTTTACATCTTCAAGACATGTAATTATTTAAATGCTTTTGACTAAGGACTAAGACCTAGACCAAAATGTCTCACTTTTATAATAAAGAGAGACTATTATTGAATTTTTTAATGTGATCTTTCTATACTGCTTAGGCTGATCTTGAGTCCCTGAGCTCAAGCAGTCATCTTAGCCTCCTCAGTAGCTGGGACTATGGGCATGCAACCTGGTGCTGCTCCCACAAAGTAGCAAGTAAACTTCTTTAGAGCAGAACTCACTCTTAGAAACCAAACCGAATTAGAAGAGACAAACACTGGGCGGTGGTGGCGCACGCCTTTAATCCCAGCACTCGGGAGGCAGAGCCAGGCGGATCTCTGTGAGTTCGAGGCCAGCCTGGGCTACCAAGTGAGTTCCAGGAAAGGCGCAAAGCTACACAGGGAAACCCTGTCTCGAAAAACCAAAAAAAAAAAAAAAAGAGAGAGAGAGAGACAAACATGGCTTGTTGTTGATACCAGGTGCAGAAAAGCAGACTGAAGTAGACTATTAAAACAATCATATTTGTGTTTGAAGGCACAGAAAAACTGCAAATAAAGTATCACGCTAGAGGCACAGGTTTATAAACTCTGGAATGTGCTTTGATGCTGTTCTTAATCATGTGGCTTCTTTATTCTGGGTTGAATTTTTGGGGGTTTTGTTTTGTTTTTTGGGTTGTTTTGTTTTGTTTTGTTTCTTTCCTGGAAGTGTTTTCTCCAGAATTCTAGCCTTCTCTGAGTCCTGAAGCCCTGTTCTAACCCTGCTTCTCTAACCTAATCCCATACAGGAAATTTCCTTCATGCAAAGGAATTCCTAACCTTTCTCCTTTAGACATGGCTTTTATTCTTTCTTTGTGAGAGAATTTATTAATTTAGTATGCTTCAGCAGGTTGACTATTTCTTAAGCATGAACATTTGAATTGTCATTAATTAGCACCCTATTTTCCAAAATAGTGCAAGTTTTGTTTTCTTAATAAATATATATGCTTTAACAAGACATTTGTTTTTTAATTTCAGTTGAAAAGGGCTTTGTTTTATTTTATTCCATTTTTCATTTTGTTTTGAAATGCTAGGGATCAAACCCAAGCCCATTTATATACAGGTAAACATTCCTCCCCTAAGATGTATCCCCAGTCCTGAAGAATGTTGTTTTTAAAATTATAAGGATGATGAATCAAGCGTGTTCTTAACATGAAATCTATTTGCTGATTTTTCTCTTAGAATATACATCTACTTTGATGAGTAAACTCATTCTTACAGGCTTTATCACATTGGGTAATTGACATCCCTGTTTTCTCATTTGCAATTTGATTGAGTTTTTTGTTTGTTGATTTGTTTTTGTTTTTAGGGGTGAGTTTGTTGTTGTTGTTGTTGTTTTGAGATAGGATCTTACTATAGTTCTGGCTGGCCTGAAACTCACTATGTAGACCAGGCTGGCCTCAAATTCACATGGATCCACCTGTGTCTACTTCCTGAGTGCTGAGATTAAAGGCATGCACCACTATACTTGGCCTTGCAAATTGGACTTTTTTTTTTTAATGTGAATGCTGTTTATTGAAGGAGGGAAGAGGTCTTAAATACAGGCTTACAGCACAATGGGAGAACCCTGGAGGGCAGAAGTTTACTACAGATGTTTTACAATCTTGCATCTAAGCTGTTAACACCCATTATGCAGGATACACAGACAAGGAACTTCCCTTAAGCATTCAGGAGGGTGGAACCCAGCAGGGAATTAGCATAGGGAGGATATCAAGGTCAAGGTCAGCAAGCAAGGCAACAGTTACCCAAAATGGGGGCCAGGGCCCTACAGGTCCCCCTTTTACTAAAAAATGAGCTTCTGACTTAGGTTGCGTGGGATGTCAGCAGGTCACCTTACCTGTCATGGAGACACCTGCCCAGGCCACACAGGCGCTCTGTCTTAGGTTGGTGACTGCCCCCCAGGCATTACCCGTCTCTGAATACTCATTATCATACAGGCTCAATCGTGTGTGAGCTGCAGAGTTAACTGCTGCCAAAGATCTCAAAGTGGCACTGGGCTTGCAATCTGTGTGTTCAATACAGAAAAGACTAGCAGAGGTCCTGTCCCACCCATAGCCAGTAGGCTAAAGGCAACTGAGCCATTCCCTTCCTTAACGAGCCTTACTGCAAATTGGAGTCCTTGTAAGATGGTATCCCAAAAGCAAATGGAACTTAAATTTATAATTTTATAATTTTCAAAGCCAATCAAAATGTATATAACTATTAAATTAAATTTATCATGCCCAGTAGAATGAAAGATTAACTAACTGTGGTAGCTACTTTTGCTGCCAGGGTCTCCACTGTGCTAGCTGTAGCAAGCAATTATGAAATCCCAGAAAGAGTAGCAGTGGTGGGCGGTATAACAGCAACAGCAACAGTGGTGGGCTATAACAGCAACAGCGGTAGCAGCAATGTCAAATTCTCTTCTGGATTGTGTGGACATCCACTGGCATGGATACAACTCCAGGGACACAAACCACCAAGGCCCATTTTTCTTGACCCCAGCACGACTTAGGCTGGCAGCTCTTCTGGAGAATCCAAAAGGCTACAGTTCCTAGGCTTACATTATTGCTTGCCAAAGCTGGCCATATTGGGCTCTCAATTCCCATTGGCATCAGAAGGGGAGAGTTTTTCATTAAGGCCCAATAGGTCTCTGTCATGTTGGGTTTCAGCAGCAGCCACAGGGCACACACAGCGCTCAGGAATCCAAAGAGGAACCTCATTGTCCTGAGGAAAGACAAAAACAGAACCCCGGGCCCACACCAACACCAGATCGGGTTGGTGCTAGTAGAAAGATCCTTCCATTGCTCCAGAGGGTGATTTGCAACAGGAGACCTCCAGTGCTTATATGCAGTGGATACTCCAGCAGAATCCACCAATAAAAAATTTAAAATATATAAAACAAGGGAAAGAATAGAATGTGGAGAGGAATGATGAGTCCCCAGTTCCCCCTTTTTTTACTCCAGCAAAATATGTTTGTTTGGCTCCTTTTTAAACAGTTCAAATTTTTCTTTTATTTTTTGTTTTTTTTCATTTTTCACTTTTTCAAATTAATCAATGTATCCACCTTTCTATTACCAGCTTGATACAGTATGTATTTCCATCTTAATTGTGAAATGTTTCATTGAGGCTTGCTCAGTAATTATTTACTCAGTAATTGAGTAAAACCAAAACCCACAGTCGTCCTAGGGTCCCCCATGCTATATATATAGTCTCCATGGTTCTGTGGGTTGTAGTCTGATTGTTCTTTATTTTATATCTAGAATTCACTTATGAGTGAGTACATACCAAGTTTGTCCTTCTGGGTTTGGGTTACCTCACTCGGGATGATTTTTTCTAGTTCCATCCAGCAAATTGGACTTTTAATATCTATTCATCTACCCAAATAACTATAGAAATGCTAGTGTGAAGGTTGAAGTAATGTATGTAAAATACCTAAGCATACTGTGTTAGTGCATGATGGAGTTCAGAGGGACAGAAAGGAATATTTCTAAAATTACCATCAGCTGAACTCACCACTTGAGAATTTATATCTGTATAGTCAGTTGGCTAGATTAGAGAATGTGGTCTTTAAGACTGAGAGGGAGTACAGTCTCTTTTATTTCTTTAGAGTCTCTTACGAACCATGCTTATCTGACTGGGTGGTTATGGAAAATATTGTTATTTCTGTTTTTTGATTTAAGAACCAATGTTAAGAGAAGGCATAGCATCCTTCATATTCTTAAAAGCTATTAACAGCAACAGTAGCAATAATAGAATATTTTCTGTACATGGATTTCAGTACTTAATCTTTTAGTAACTCTGTAGCTCTACTTAGTTTTCATTTATGGACAGTCTATGAAGGCAGAGACATTAAGAAACTTTCCCAGGGTCACCTAGCTCATAAACAAGAGAAGCAACAGTGAAAGTCTGGAGTGTGGTTTTGAGAGGACATTCTGGACAACTCTTCTCATTTGAATAGGTTGAATGGAATTTGATTGTAATGGTAAAAGTCATTTCTAAAAAATAAATTCCTCATATTTAATCACATCCTTGTTAATATATTTTGTTTCCTACTTATAGTCAAGGTAATTATATTTTATATATCCCATTTAAAATGTTAATTTATTCCTATCAGACATTTATTGAATATTTACTATGTACAAATAGAAACCTTCATAAAGTTTTATCTTTTGTGGTTAACTGCACATGTGCCTAATTATAATTACACATTCAGTATTTTAAGAAGGCAAGGAGAGAGATGCTAAATTACAGTCTTTTAATCACCAACCTTGCCCCCTTTTTTAATAAAAGTATTTTTTGTTTCCTCTATGAAGTCACAGTGTTGATCTTTTCTATGCATCTTTTGCTTTGAAGAGAATGCAACATTCATGCTAGGACCTTATTGAGCAGACATATTGCGAAATGATGATCTATTTAAAGTTTTTATTACATTATTAATTTGTGTGTGTGTTTATGTATGTATCTGGAGAACAGAGGGCAGCTTGTAGGAGTTAGTTCTCTCCTTCCACCTTGTGAGTCCAAGGGATGGAACTCAGCTCATCAAGCTTGGCAGCAAGTGACCTTACACTGAGCCATCTTGCCAGCCCATGATAATCTATTAGTTATTAAGGGTTTTTTTTTGCCTTATAAAAACATCTTGCATAATCTCCTGAATGAAGAGAACATACACATATATTTCTGTGAATAAATTAAAAATACTAAGTTTAGTGCTCATCTTTATTAGTAGTTATTTTGTCAGATCTATTTACTTTTCCAATAGAAATACTATCACTCAAAGTAATATTTAGCTTGTAATAAATATGGAAACTATATAGTCATATTGTATGTGCCAGCTTTAATATAAAACATTTACATGATTTCACATATTCCCTCTAGTTTTAAATTTTTTTTGGGGGGGGTGGCGGTTTGAGTCAGGGTTTCTCTGTGTAGCTGTGCACCTTTCCTGGATCTCACTCTGTAGCCCAGGCTGGCCTTGAACTCACAGAGATTCACCTGGCTCTGCCTCCCTAGTGCTGGGATTAAAGGTGTGCGCCACCACTGCCCGGCTAGTTTTAAATTTTTATTTGAGTATGCATGTATGTGTGTTCATGTATGTGAATTACAGGTGTAAACATGACAGATAGAAAGCAGAGGATAACTCTGGGGAGTTACTTCTCTCCTGCCACCTGTGGGATCCAGGAATTGAATTCAAGTCATTCAATTGACTTGAGTACACACTTGCTAGCCCACTCTCTAGGTTTTTTTTCATGGCAAAAAACTTGCAGGTTTTAGAAGTCTAGAGTCTAACTACTGGAAGCTACTTTATTTTCTCTTTTTGTATGCAGCACAAAGGAAGAACACTGACCCAGCATGTGTAGAAGATATATTCCAGTACAAGGTATATCTGTATTTAATAGTAAACATTTTAGCAGGTTTATACCTGTTGGTTATTTTTATAGATTCCCAGAGGGAAAGAAAGACTGGTGAAGCATTAGTCAGGTTATGATTTGACCTTTGGTTTAAGACACTTTGGAATAATTGCATGAGTTACCCAAAGGTTCTAGCCTAAGAAACAGTTAGGTAAGTAGCATGCTGTGGTAATGTATTGTAAGCCGTTTTCTTCCTGTTGCTCTTTATGGGGTCTGGGATTTATCAACCATGTCAAAATTTTTCTGATTTAAGAATAATACAGATAATATAATAGTAGTAATTCCAGTGTCCGTCCAACAAAGTTTACATTGTGTGTGGCTGCTCTTCACCTGGATTTGAGTCATGTTTTAATTGTAGCATTTCACAATCAGGTTTCCAGAGAAATCATTTCAGAAATCATTTGTCTTTTAGTTTTCAAATTCCATCTTCCACTGCCCTACCCATAATTCTTCTAATGTCAAAGGAAGAAACTAACCTAATTCTAGTCTTTACTATGTGAATTGGAAGACGATACTGTCTTGAAAATACTCCTGTAACGCTCCTTTTAGTGTCTCATAGAGTCTGTAAATCTGCCCCAAAATTAAAACTAACCATGTTTTTGTTGTTTTTTTTTTTTAATAGAAACCAAAATTAAGCTCTGATAATCACACCAAGTTTATTTGTGATGAAAATTCTAATAGACAAGAACCAGGACATGGAGAAATGAAAGGAAGCAACAATTTACTTATAAATGAAGCATATATATATGAACCTTGCCAGAAAAATTCCAATACCACAGAATTTGGCAAGTCCAAGCCTAGGCAATCAACTGTTAACCAAATAGACTCTACAGGACTCAGAAGGAACAATGTCCACAATGTGAAAGATAGCAGAACTAATGTGTCTAAAAATAAAGGACAAAGAAATACACAACATACAAAGACTCAAGTAGATGATAGAGACTGCAATTTAAGTCAGGGAATAGCTATTTCTTCTTTCAGGAGAATGAATAAATTAGTTACTCCGCAGCAGCATACTATCCAAACCCTTGATGACCTTCCAAAAGGGTCATGTGAACTTTCTACCCCAACTCTAGCAACCTTGAAAAATGGTGCAGGTAACAATAGTGAGGCTTGTGTGGTTTCCAAAAAAGTGAATACCCACATCCTGGATTTATCAGCTAGTCAAGAAATGCAGTTCTTGGAATTAGAGTCCATTGATCAAACTAAACATGCTTCCTTCTCTGAACTTTCATTATATAAAGAAATAAAATTACCACATCTAACTGCAGATCAGCAGCCTCACACTAACCAAGAGTCCCCTGAAAACAATAGCTCAGATGAAAAAGGCAAGAACCTTAATGAATGGGAAGATTCTTTCCTCTCCTTCGTAAAAGGACGCTTTGCTGACAGTGATAGTGATTACCACACCTCTAACAAATCGGTGGAATCTCAGAAAGAATGCGTGGGCCACTGTCCTAATGAAGAGAGCACAGCAAATAAAGAAGAAATTAACGCTCTACAGTGTTTATCTTCTGAAAACTATTTTTCACAGGAAAATGAGCTAACTGCAGGTAGCCTAACTACACATCCACAAAAAGAAGCTGTTAATTACTGTGATTTGAATAATCCATTAATTTATGAACAACATATTCCAAATTATAAACAGTATATATATGGAATTTCATTTGATCACTCATATGCCAATAATGAGCACAATTCTATGCCTTGTATAAAACTGCCTTCAACACAGAACGTTTCACAGTTGACTAGTCAAGAGGAGCTATTAAAAGCATTCCAAAATAATGGCCACAGAGAGCCAACTCCTTTAGTAAATCAAGCTGATGCATATAATGTGGAAAAGAAGCAAGACACTGAGAGGAATTATACTGTAAAAAGCCCAAACCCAAGTTCTTCAGATAGTCCTTTACACACAGTTGTTCATTCTCAAGTAATAGAAATAACTAAAGCTGAAAAAAGGAGACAAGACCTTCCAGGGAATGAGTCTGTGAACAATACGGATTTCACTGACAATGTGAATGAAGAGTTGGCCAGCTCCTCACAATCTAATCAAGGAAAAGAGAAGGAAATTGCTCACAAATCAGGTATTAATATTTCTCAGTTTGTACATTTCTTCTAGCTCTCCTTTTGTAGAAATTTACAACTGAATTCTATTTACCCTGTGGCCCACCTGACAAGCACGAGGCCACCATGCAGGTCATAATTTTGGAAGCTGATAAACTCAGTAGGTATTCGTGCGTGATTTTGATTTGGAAGCTTGTGCTCTGTCATCTGGGCTAGCTAGACATTCCTAGTGCTTACTTTGAAAGTCAGACTGTTATCAAAGATGGTTACTAAATTGATACCAGTGAAAGCTAATGAAAAACATGTCTACCAGTTTTTATACCTCTTTTTAATATGACACTAATTTAGTATTCAAACCCTAATGTCATTTTCATGGCAGAACATTGGTATCTCCACTGATTGCAGCTAATCATTGTATCTGCATTAGCACCATAACCACCACACTTAGTCTGCTCTGTGGAAATATTTGAAAGGCTCCTTGTAAGTAGTTCTCCTTGAAACAGAAACCCTGGAAGAACAGGAGTTTATTTTCTTGTCACGTAACCAGTAAGGGGAACTACAAGACTAATAATATAAATGGATGTGTTTCAGATGAGTTAACTAATAATACCAGTAGAACTGAAAGAGCTGTAAAAAATTGCAAGGAGAAAAAGGGAAATGTGGATTCAGAAGCTCACATGCCTTGTGATACTCAAGAATACAGAAAAGACCAGAGTTTCAGAAAAAGAAAAATTTCCTTGAAAACTCCTTGCAGCCAAGGTTTGTATAAATGTTTATGTCAAAGTTTTGTAACTAAGCCTCATATTTCAAAGAATTCCTAAATGTTTAATTAAATTAGTGAGGGGTTTGTTTTTTTATGCTAGAGGACAGTCGTTTAGGAATGAATGTGAGATTATTTCAGATATATTTGTTGTTAAAACTCCATTTGAGGATATCCAGTAGTCTCCAGATAAGTTTTTGTCATATTGCTGACTATGGCTTTCAGTTTGTGACATTAGAGGAGATAAACAGTAGAGACAATGACAATTCAGTGGGAGGATTAGGACTGTGTAGTATCTCAGATTTTTATGACACATCCATTTAGCCCTTTTAAGGATTATTAAAGAAGTATGGGCACTATTTTTTGTCGAATTAATCAACCGTCTATGTTTGTCTGACAAACTACTGTCCTTTAGTGATTCTTAGAGCTAATCCTGGGATGAACAACAACCTGGACCACCTCAAGTTAAATATTAAGCACTCATAACTGTTGTTATGAGGTAGGAAAGGTGCTGGACAAAGCCTTTTCTGTGTGAGTCTTCCCTTACTTTCCCTCTCGTGTAAGTTGAAGACCTTCATGGGCTTTCAACAGTGGGTGGAATGATGGTCCTTCCATAATGAGTCTATTTCACTAGTTCCTCTGGAACTTGTGAACAACACCTCTGTGTTAAATGGTTGAATATTATTATCTTCTTTGGAAAAGGGATATTTACATAAATAATCAAATTAAAGTCTTTGAGGTGGAACCATTCTGAATTATCTAGATGAACCCCAAATCTAATCAAAAGCTACTTTATAAGAAAAAGAGAGAAATCTGAGACACATAGATTGAGTAAAGGAGTTCATGTAACCTCAAGCTAGGGAAGCCAAAGAATGTCAACAGCCACCAAAAGCTGGAAGAGGTAAGGAAGACTGGCAGTTGCAGTTATGTCCCTGCTGGTACCTTGATTTTAGATGCAGATAGCAGAGTAAATTTCTGTTGTTTAAGTCCAACTGGCTTATAAGTTGTTATAGGTGACCCAGGAAGCTGATGTACTTCCTTAGTAGCACTTAATCATATTTAAGTATAAGTTTGTGTATGTATATCATTCCACTAAAGTGTACAACTTGAACAGGGGATGGAGAATTCTAGATATTGACACCAGGAGGTTCTCTAATGCTAGCTTCTCTCACAACCATTCAACAGTGAATTTATCCATGCCCTCAGTTCTACTGCACTCCTACCAGCCACAGATTTCCAATCTGTATATTAATTTCCCTCGATTAAGAAAAGGAGGAACTATCAGAGAATGATACAGAGTTTTTGGATGTTGAAAATGTAATGCATAGCTAAGACTAAAAGTGCATGCCTTTAATCCCAGCACTCAGGAGGCAGAGACAAGCAGGTCTTCTGAGTTCCAGACCTATCAGGTCTACACAGCAAGTTCCAGACTAGCCACGATACATAGTGAGACTATTATAGAATAGCATAAAAATGTAAAGGGATATACAGATGCCGTGATGCATAAAGTAGATGTATCTGTAGGATAGTTGATGAAGCTTCACAAATCTCCTATGAAAGCCAGCTTGTGAAGCCGTGGGTTAGTACCTGCAGTGATTTAAAGTGTTTGCGGCAGCACACACTTGTGTGTACCCTGTTGTTCGCTCTGGTCTTCGTTCTGAGCACGCAGTGCACCTTTTGCGGTGCTCATGCTCTCCATCCCCTCCTGCCACAGGGAGCCAGTGAACACAGCCTGACACAGGTCAGGTTTGAGACTGTTGTATCGTATGGATTTCAGTGTTTTTGAAACTATACATACAAAGTTCGTTGTTCTCACAGAAACATAATGGTTTAATTATGATAAACAAAGACTAATTAATATTTCCCTATCATAATTTCTCAATGTGTAAGTATTAATTTAGTGTGTCTTTAAATTGCATTGTATTAGAATGTTTGATCTGAAAAATTGTTTGAATTACTGACTTTACTTTCATAAAAGAAACAACTAAATGAATTTTGACATGGATTAGGACAGAATTTCCAAACATTTCTGAATGGCTCTAAACATAATTCTGACACGTTTACTGTGTATTTATATGAAGTAGCATTCTCTGTATTGATGAATATAACATCAAAATGTCACTCAATCTGAAAATTTGTTACATTAGTTAATTTTCTCATTGCTGAGCTAATACCTATAAAGAAGCAACTTAAAGGAAGAACAATAGGATTTATTTTAGGTTATAGTTCAAAGATAAAGAGCTACCTACCTGCCTGCCTGCCTGTCTGTCTGTCTGTCCGTCTGTCTGTCTGTCTATCTGTCTAATCTGTGTTCTGTCATGGGGAGGAAGGCATGGCAGAACAAGCATGAGAAAGCTGGCCACATTGTATCTGCAGTAAGGAAGCAGGGGGATGCATGCTAGTGCTCAGCCTGCTTCCTCCTGTTCTATCCAGACTCCAGCCCATGGAGTAAGATGGGCCGCATTTAGGATGGTGTTTTATTTACGCAGTCTAGGAATTCTCTCTCAGACATGCCCAGAAGCTTGTCTCCTATGAAATTCTAGATCCTGCCAAGTTGACAATCAATATTATCACAAATGTTGAGGATGCTGTATATCCTGCAGTATGAAATACTCAACCAAGATTTAATTCATTTTATAAAAATAAGCAAGTACATTCATCTCCTTAATATACAGATTTGATTACATCTTTAATAAATGCAGATTTAATTGTATACCAAAGAATATTTTAAAATAATCTCTTTATGAGTTATTATCTGTAATTGATCGGTATACCTGTTTTATATACCTATATGCCAGGTTGTCCAAAATTTCTTGGGTACAAAGCAGTCACTAAGTAAAAATGTTTAAGAAGCACTATTATAAAGAACAGGAAAGGAAGGCAGAGAGGAAGGACTGTACTTACTAATAGTAGTACCCCTTCCAGACTACAATGGTGTGGTGATATTTTGTTTGTGATCTAACAAACAAAGCTTTCCTGAAGATCAGAGTGTAGAACTAGCCACTAGTTAGCAATAGAGGCCAGGCAGTGGTGGCACACATCTTTGATCCCAGGGTTCAGGAGGCAGAGGCAGATGGATCTCTGTGAATTCAAGGCCACCCTGGGCCACACAAGATTGATCCAGTCTAAAAGAAAAACAGAGCCAGGCAGTGGTGGCACACACCTTTAATCCCAGCACTAGGGAGGTGGAGACAGGAATATAAGGTGGGTGGATACAGGATCTCAGTGAGGATTCATAGAGACAGGATCTCGTTCCCTTTCAGGCTGAGGATTTGTTAGAGGTAAGAAGTCTCTCTAGTGGTCGGCTTCTTTGTTTCTCTGATCTTTCAGCATGTACCCTGGTATCTGACTCTAGGTTTTTATGAAGACCAATTATGATTCATGCTACACCCACTACCTTAGATGATTTACACTTAACAAATTAGTATCTGTCTGTCTTTCTTTGTATTTTTCCAATAAAGAATTGTGAGTGCACAAAAAGGAGTATGTTTTATGTTTGTGTGGATGTCATTAGAAAATACCTGTGAAGGAACTGGGGTGGTGACTCAATGGATAATAGTACGTGCTCTGCAAGCATGAAGACCTGAGTTGGAAGCCCTGGAACCAGTGTAAAAAGCTGAGCATGACTGCACTTGCCTGTAACTGTAGCATCAGGCATAGAATAGACAGATTTCAGGAACTTACTGGTCAGCCACTCTAGCCAGTGGCGAGCTTCAGGTTTGATGAGAAACCCTGTCAAGGCAGTAAGGCAAAAAGTCAATAGAGACAAACATCCTGTCCTACTCTGTCACCTGTAGGAATGTGCACATGTGCATGCCAGCATGCATGAAATGCGCGCGCGCGCGCGCGCACACACACACACACACACACACACACACACACATGAAAATAGCTTTGAAGATATTGCAATCCATGTAATTCAATCCATTTTATAGAGAACAATCTTTTTTATTTTTATTCTTTACAGAAGTTGCATCCTGACTGTAGTTTTCCCTACCTCCCCTCCTCCCACTCCCCGCCTTCCTCTCTCCCTCAGATCCATTCCTCCATTTCCCTTTAAAACAAAACAAAACAAAACAGGCCTCCTGGGGGTATCAACCGAACATGACGTAACAAATTACAATAAGACTAGGCACAAAGGCTAGCTAGACAGGGTGACCCAGTAGGAGGATAAGGGTCCCAAGAGCAGGCAAAAGCATCAGAGACTTCTCCCACTCCCATTGTTCTGAGTCCCATACGAACACCAAGCTATACAACCATGAAGTATATGCAGAGGACCTAGCTCAAATTCATACATGGTCCTTGATTTTCTCTTCAGTGTCTGTGAGCCCCTATGAGCCCTGCTTAGTTGATGCTGTGGGTCATGTTCTCAGGGTGTCCTCTACCCCTCTGGTTCCTAGAATCCTTCCTCCTCTCTTCTGTGGGGTTCCCCTGGCTTTACCTAGTGTTTGGCTGTGGGTCTCTGCATCTGCTCCCATCATTTGCTGGATGATGCATTCTGATTACAACTGGGTTAGGTCCAATCTATGAGTATATAGCAGAATATCATTGGGAATCATTTCATCGAGTTTTGGGGTTTTTCTGTTGTTGTTGGCTTGTGTTTGTTTGTTTATTTGGTTGGTTTGGTTTGGTTTTTGTTGCTGTTGTTGTTTTGTTTGTTCTTTTGCCAGTCATTTTTGGTCCTGTCTTGGGTCTCTGGGCTTCCCAGTCTCTGGTTCATGACCATCCATGCAGTGTCAGGCATGGGTGTGGGCCTCAAGTTGGACTAGTCATTGGTTGGCTACTCATAAGTTCTGTGCCACCATTACCCCAGGTCATCTTGCAAGCAGGACATATTGTGGGTCAAAGGTTTGGTGTCTGGGTTGATGTCCGTTTCACTGCTGGAAGGAAGCCTTGCCTAGTTAAAGACGATGGCCAGTTCTGACTCTGTGTTCCCCATTACTAGATTTAGGTAGGGTCACTCTCGTAGATTCCAGGGAGTTTTCACTGCATTGGTTTCTCCGTCACTCCCCAAGTGTCCCCCAATCCAGTCATTTCTCCCAATACTCCCTCCTCCCTCCCCATGTCTGGACCCTCCTCTTTCCATCCCCACCTGCCCCCACTCCACCCACAAAATCTATTTCCCCTTCCCTGGGAAATCCATGTGTCCCCACTTGAGCCCTCCCTGTTACTTAGCCTGTCTGAGACTGTGAATTGTAGCATGACTATCCTTTACTTTACAGATAATGTCCACTTAATGAGAACATAACATGTTTGTCTTTCTGGGTCTGAGTTACCTCACTCAGGATGATTTTTTTCTAGTTCTGTCCATTTGCCTACAAATTTCATGATGTCATTTTTAACAGCCGAGTAATACTCTGTTGTGTAAATAAATATGCCACATTTTCTTTATCCATTCTTCGATTGAAAGATTTATTTATTTATTATGTATATAGTGTTCTGTCTTCATGTATGCCTGCAAGCCAGAAGAGGGCACCAGATCTCATTATGGATGGTTGTGAGCCACCATGTGGTTTTTGGGAATTGAACTCAGGACCTCTGGAAGAGCAGCCAGTGCTCTTAACTGCTGAGCCATCTCTCCAGCCCTGAGATAATTATCTTTTATCTGTTACCTTAAAAATAACGTGTTTGGTTGCTGGTGTTTCACAAATACAGTAGGAAGGGTCTCATGCTTAATGCAGTGGTCCTCTAACTTTAGCTTTCATCAGAATCACCCAGTCAGCTTGTTAAAATGCAGATTGCCTGGGCTTGCTCTCAGAGAGTCTGCTTCAGTAAGTGAGTTGCCAGTATCACAAACTTAGTTTTTTAAAGCAATGCACATTTGTCTCCCCAGTGTCTGTAGATCAGGAATTGAGCACCACTTTGTCAGGTCCTTTGACAGTAAATTTGATAGGGCTTCAAAGAGGTGCTATTTGGGACTGGCTCTCACCTGCAGCCTGGACTAGGGAAGGACTTTCAAGATCATGTGATGGAGGAAACATTTCCTGTGGATTGGTGGGTGTCTTCAATTTCTTGCTGAATGGGCTTCTCCAATATAGTTTCCTCTTCAGAAAATGCAAGCTGAAGGCAAGAAAGTGAGTCTGTAGGAAGATAGCAAGTGTTATCATCTTCAGTGACCTCATCAAAGAAATTAATATTATACTTTTAACAGTGTTGAAGTGTTCTTTTGGTTAAAGGAAAATTATTCAAGGGGGAGAGAATTACATAAAACCACAAAGATCAGAAATTAGAAATCCGTAAGAGGAGGCTTTAGCGTTTGCTCTCCAGGTTGAGCTGGAGAACCTGCCTTTGTAGCAAATTTACTAAGTGGTACTAACACTGTTGATGTAATGAATATTCTTTTGTTTCTTACCCTAACTCTCTGATTTGCTTTTATGTCAGTCTCCATCTTCTCTGATGGGTTTCATGCAGAAAATAAACCTCTAGGTTCCTGGATTTGGAGTAGGTGTGTAAGATAAAGTGAGTGGTTGCCAGTCAATTCAGAGTTGGAGAAGGGAGCCCAGAGTCCCAGCTTTACTCTACGTAAGCCTTCAGTTGGTTTTCCCGTGTCCACACATCTTTCTTCCATGGTAACTGATGACTCCAGGCACTGACTGCCTGAGGTCAGATAGGCTTTTTTCCCATGATTCTCCTTGCAGGCCATCCTACACTCTGCTAAGGCAGTTCATTCTTCATCAGTGACTTTCCAACTCCCCTTCCCCAAATCTGTTTAAATTTATCCTCTGTTCTTTCTTCCTGTATTTTCTTTGATAGTTAAAAAAAGGTACCCATCACTGCAATGTAGCAGAGTACAGGAAGGAAATAAGGAAAAATATGATCTGTTCATTGGTTTTAGTTCCAACTTAATCTTTCTAACTTACACTGCAAAGAAAAGACTTTAAAGGGACTTTTTGAAAAATGATTTTGTACTGAATTTTCTATGGAAAAAAAAAACAGAGAACCTTAAAGGCCAACTTGCTACTTGGCACCATGTGTGGTAGAACACACATTGAGAAACAGCTGTGGGAAGAGGGAATCTGTTCTGTTTTTGAGATAGACTTTTACTGTATAGCCCAGATTGACCTAGAACTCAAGATTCTGCTGCCTCAGCCTCCCCACCGAGTGTTGGGATTCCAGGCATGCACTAATAATTCACACATCCTGAAAGAGTCTCCATACCAGAACTGGGCTATCTTAAGAAAACTGTATCCTGTTATTAAAGGATTTGTTTTAACCAGTGTTTGACTGACTGGTTGCTAAAATGAATGCAAACCACTATGATTTCTTCTCAAGGTAGAATTTCAACCAAAAGCAGCGAACAATTTTCCCAGTTCACTGATATATGCCCAAGAAATCAAGATACAGTTTTAAATAGAAATTATTCCTTTTTAACTCACCTAGTGTGAACTAATTCTGAAAATTAACAGATGTGTTCCCAGATTAGAAACACCTTGAAGGAGGCAACTAGTAAAATGATATATGGTATCCAGTAGGCCGTATGAATTTTATCATTAAACCTCTCCAGTGTTTCAGGAGTTTTATCTAGTATATACCGTTTGCACACTTAAATATAATCAGTTTACAAGATTGTTAACCAGCTCTCTCAAACTCCCGCTCCTATGCCTTCCCCGCCATGGTGATGGACTCTTACTGAAATTCGACCTAAGATAAACACTTTCTCTTCCTTAAAACAAAAAACAGTGTTACACATGTTTATTGTAGTACATCCTGTTTAGAGTATTATGAGGAAGTAGATCTGTATTTCTAAGGTCCTTTATAATAATGAGCATTTTGTATAAAATAAGTCTTAGCTTTGCTTGATACGGTTACAGAAGCGAAGACGGCTGGAATCAAGAAGAGGAACGCCAAAGGAGAGAGCCAGCTCCACGTGGCTTCCAGAGGAGGAAATCTGTCCCAAGTGAAAGTTCTGATAGAGTCTAGAGCAGATGTGAATCTAAAAGATAATACAGGTTTGGGTCCCTTTAACTGTCTGTGTTTTTAATTAGAACTCACCGAAATACTAATTTTTCCTTTGCCCCTAATTTTGATGCTGGCTGATAATTAACTTCGAACTGTATTTTTATGCTATATTTTAATTTGGTGAATAATAAGATTTGTCACTGTTTAAATACCTGTCTTATTTGAAACACTTCTTATAAGTGAGAACATTGAGAAGGGTGCACAGAATGGGGGTGAAGGGGGCTAGTCAGGCAGGCTTTTCATTGGCAGCCTTAATCCCATTCCCGACTTGGGAGAAAATGCAAAATGTCCCAACTTCCTGTCCATTCTTCTCTCCCTGCTCCCTTTATATGACTCCCTCCTTTTCTGTTTTTTCCTTCTTATTCTAAACCTGTTTAGATTCTAAAAATCGATTTTATGACATTTTGCTTATACATAAAATAATCTTGTGTAAATAATTAAAGAGGGAAATGCAAAGGTTTACTGAGTTCAGTGCCACTTTAAATAGAAATGTAGCAGTGCAAACCTAGGATATGAAAGTTAGATACTGTCAAACCTGAGCTGAAGCAAGTTGAAATGATTAGTAGCATTTACCTTGTTTCTGTTTTGGCACTTCTATCAACAGTATTTAGGAAGAGATTACTTTTTTCCCAAAATGAAGCCTGTGTGTTTTAAAGCAGTACTTTTTAATACTATTTCTTGTTCGATACTTAGAACATGTACATATATTTCAATAGAGTTATTGAGTCTACTAACACAAGACCCCGCTTAAAATAAAGATATTACATGAATCTCAGTAGGTATGGAACAGCTTTATTATTTTTTCTTTTTATCTTTTTCAGGTTGGACACCCCTTCATGAGGCATCTAGTGAGGGATTTACTGATGTAATTATAGAGTTATTAAAAGCTGGTGCAAATGTAAACTGTGAAAATATAGATGGAATGCTGCCTTTACATGGTGCTGCTGCAGGGAATCATTTAAAGGTAATTGTGCTTGTCAAATTAGGTTTTTATTTTCTTGGAAAACGAGTGGAAAAAATGAAGGTATTTTAAAGTGAAAATTAAAGTGATTGCTTATACTAATAAATGATTTTAAAGTCTGCTAAAATTATACATGAAGATAGAATGTTGTATGTGGATTAGAAAATCAGTAAATATTATAATAAATTATTTTTACATTGCCTATCACATATGGCATGTAGGTCATAAGAAAACATTCTATAATCTTAATTATTTTTAGTTGTCTAAAGTGATTTCCACAAATGGTCTAATACTAGTGATAATATATATATGACAGTTTTTTGTTTTTTTTTTTTTTTGAGGCAGGAATCTTAACATGTAACTGACACTGGCCTCAAACTTAGAATGCTTCTGCCTCAGCCTCCTGCATGCTGGGAGGCAGCATGAGCCCCCACACCCACCTGAGGCATTCTTCTCTGAACCGCACATTCTCAGTAGTTTTGAGGGGAATGCGTGGAGTGATTGCAGTTTGGAGGTTTGTTGTCGCATGCTTTACTTTTCTCTGCCAGGCAGTACAGTAAACATACCACAGGACATTAAAAGGCCATTGTTTCAGTGACACACTATTTCAAATATTGACCTTAAAACTCAGGAGATGTGTTTCAATGTTTTCTCCTTCAGAATCGCACAGTCCAGGATGCTGTTACCAACTCCAAATGTGCCCTTAGGTGACTGATGCTGCTGTCAGAATGACACTGCTTCCTGCCTGAGAAGGAAAATGAGGGGGTCACCTGTTTTCAGTCCTTCTCTCACCTGCCCCAACCCCAAAGAAAAACATTCTGCACTTTTTAAAAAGGGGGGTTGTTTCTGGAAGGTTTTTAATTATTATTATTATTACTCTGTATGTATGAGTGTTTTGCCTGCGTCTAGTGTGTGTGCACCACATCCATGCAGTACCCTCAGGGGCCAGAGGAGGACGTCAGATCCCCTGGAAGAGGAGCAGTGGACAGTTGCTAGCTGCCATGTCCTTGCTTGCAATCTGTCTGGATCTTCAGGAAGAGTAGCAGTGCTTACCCTTACACTGAGTCATCTTCCTCCTTTTTCTTTTCTTTTTCTTCTTTTCTCTTTGACAAATCTAGGGGGCAGGAATGATACTATTGCCAAAAGTAACATGGGGACTGAGGACATGGCTCAGTCAGGAGACAAACATGCAGACCTGAGTTCAATCCCCAGAACCCATGTAAGGAAAAAACAACCCAGTGTCAGGGAAGTGGAAATAGGCAGTTCTCCGGGGCTCAAGACCAGACAGCCTTGCCTAACCAGTAAGCACTGGATTCCAGTGAGAGACTGTCTCCAAAACAAGGTACAAGACTTCCAATGGATGGTGTCTGAGGTTGACCTCTGGCCTACATATTCACATGCACACATGTGCCCTCACATTCACTCCCACATACATGTGTACACACACACACACACACACACACACATTCTTTGGAACTCTCGGTTAAAATGAGTTTTTTTTTTTAAATCTTTTTCCACTCTATATCTTTTGTTGGATAATTTGTTCTATTTACGCTTAAACCAGCTGCTTATAAGCTTATAAGTAAGATCTTATTATTGACATTTTGGTTTTGGTTTTGTTATTTCTGGCTATTTTAAAGTTTTTCCTTTTTTTCTCTTTCTCTATGATTTGGTGATTTTATCTAATGGTATAATTTGATTAACCTCACATTCTCTTTTGTTTTTCTACCAGAAATTTTTGCTTTGTAGCTATTCGGGGCTTGCATTTAAAAAATTAATATAATCTCTATTTTATAATGATGATAAGTTAATTTTAGTTATATAAATACATGATATTTTCCTGACCAAAAAAAAAGAATATATGGTTTTGAAATGGAAGAAAGCAAACAGAAGGAATCATTAAAATGATAAATTTATTGGTTATTGTACAAGGAAAAGGTCAGTTAATGCTAAGCCACATAAATAAATATCCACATTTTATAGTAGAGAAATCAAATTTTTAATTATCTTTAAAAAGACCACATTTAAAAAGTTAATTCTGTTATTTGTATTAGACAACTGGAGATTGAATTTAAAAGACTTCTAGAACCTGGTATATAGTGGTTTATCACATCATTATAATAAGGATATACCTATGGTTCATAGAAGAAAAAGATGGAATGTGGAGGTATCTATGAGGGGATTGTTTTATGTTCTGTTCTTCACAAGACACCACACAAGGACTTATCTCTCAAGAGTGAAAAAGTATGAATATAAATGCAGTGTTTCTGCTTAGGGAAGCTATTCAGGTGACTCACTACACAGTATTTTTATTTTAGATAACATGTTCACATATATCAAAAATTAATAATCACAGAATCATAAACTACATTGGTGTGTGTGTGTGTGTGTGTGTGTGTGTGTGTGTAGGTGCATGTGTGTGCATATGGGACCCAGGGGTCAACAGAAGGTTTCTTGCTCAGTCACTCTCCATTTTAGATTTTGAGACAGGTTCTCTCAGTGGACCTTGTATTTACTGACTGAGCTGAACTTGCTGTCAGGCATAAAACAGGAATCTTTATTACCACCCCTTTTTGAGATTTCCTTTATTTTATGTGTATTAGTGTTTTGCCTTGCCTGTGTGTCTGTGTATCATATACATGCAATACCCATGGTGTCCAGACGAGGGCATCAAATCTTCTAGAATTGGAGTTACAGTTAGTTATATATCTTCGTTTTCTTTTGTTTTGTGGTGAGCCTAGAGTTCAGCAACTGAACCATCTCTCCATCCTTATCTTAATTTTTTTTAGACAATTAATATGGAACACAAACCTTTTGAAATAAGCAAGGGCTAAGAGAATTCATTTTCTATATTGTTGCATTAAAAATATTAAAGTATGAGACTGAATAGATGGTTCCATATTAAGAACACTGGCTACACCTTCCAAAGGACCTGGGTACCCACATGGCAGCTCACAGCCATCTGTAACTCCAGTTCCAGGGGATCAGATGCCCTCTATGGCCTCTGAGGGCACTGCATGCATATGGTACATTGATACAGCAAAATACTAGTACACATCAAAAAATAATATGCAGCAAAATACCTATATGTGTACAATAAAATAATAATGTTAGTAATTGTTAAAGTAATCTAGAAGAAAGATTATACTTAAAGGAAATTCAGATTTATAAAAGAATGTGATAATTTTACATGTGATAATTATGTAGATTTAAAAAATAATTTTTTCACTTTATAAATATCTTTAAAAGAAAAATTAAATGCTTGGAATAGAATAATACTGCACTGTAGAACTAATGTATTCAAATAAAATGAAAGATAAGAGTAGCCAAAATAAATAGGTAGTGAGAAATTGAAATAGTCTGTTATAACATTTACATAATAAAGGAAAGGATTAACTGTTTGAAGACATGGGTGACAACTCAAAAAGATGTCATTGAAAAAGCACCAAGGCGTGGTGGCTTCTGTCCCCTTCATCAAGCTGTTAGGAAAGGAGGAGGACGGGAAGAGATGCTTGCAGTAGCAGCAGGAGGTGGACAGTGCTGCCCTTGTTTGTGCTGGTGTTTAGTATAGACCGTTCTGCAGCACCACCACGTGATTTTGTTTCCCCTCAGCTAGACTGTCTGAAAAGCAGAAGCAACCAGACTTGCTAATTACAATTTCCAGTGTAAATGATCCAATCACTGACAGCTTTCTATCCCTGTCACAAATACTTGAAATAAATTGTCTTATAAAGAGAAAACCTTTATTGGTTTATGGCATCAGAGATTTTAGTCTGCAGTTGATTGGCCTTACTGCTTTAGGCCTGTGCTGTATAGAATAGTGGCAGAAAGCACATGGGTAAGCAAAGCAAAAGAGGAAAAGTGTATGTTCCCACTGACTGCAGGACTTCTACCAGTACTGGAGTTTCCACTCCCTCTCAATGCCAAGGTAAGAAAGCCTTTAACACATGAGTCTTTAGGGAACATTCCAAATGTAAACCATCACACCACTTCAGTGAGACTGGATAAAGAAGCAAAACCCAACTAAATGTGGTCTGTAAGAAGCTTACTTTAGTTATAAAGACACAGCTGGGACAAAAGCAAAATTATAGGAAAGATACACTCCACAAATAATAAAAGCAGTCATGGCTCTGGCAACAAGTGACAAAGTAGATTTCAAAGCAAGTGCTGTTACTAGGATATAGATGTTTCATAATGTTAAGAGAACGATTTACCAGGAAGTTATTACAGTTCTGAAAGCATGTGACACAATAATTAAATTACAAGTGCATGAAGAAAACCTGACAGAGTTGAAATGAAGTTGTAAAAAATACATAGTCATAGTTGGAGACTGCAATTCTTCTAATAAATGATTTGGATATAGCAATTTTGAACATTTCAGATTAGTCATCTATTTGATATTTATTGATGATGTCATCATTTGTGACACTATGCATTCTTTTTGGGTGCTCATAGAATATTCACCAATATTAGATGCAGACCATGAAATTAGTTTTAATAAGTTTAAAAGACTTTAAATCATGCAAATTATGTTCTCTAATCAAAATGAAATGCAAGTATGTACTAATGATTTTCCTATTGCTGTGATAAAACACCATGACCCCAAAGAAACTTAGAGGAGAATAGAGTTCATTTGGGCTCCTGGTTTCAGGGGACTTAGTACAGCATTGCAGGGAAGGAATGGTGGCTGAACAGGAACCTAGCTGTCCACAGTTTAGTCTACACTAGAAGAGGGGCAAGGCTATCAACCCTCAATGCTCCAGCCCTAGTAGCATACTTCCTCCAGCAAAGCCCCACCTCCTAATGGTGCCGACCACCTCGGGATCAAGTGTTCAAATGCATGAGCATGTGGGGGACATTTATCATTCAAACCACCACACAATCTTGATAAAGGTTGTAAGCTTTCCAAATATTTAGTAATTTAAACATGCTTCTAAATAACCTGTAGTACACAGAATAAATGGCAGAGGATTCATAAACTATTTTACTGACTTAACACAATATATAAAAATTACATGATGTAACTTGTAGGTGGAGTTTTTTGTCAGGACTGCAATCAGCTCTGTTCTGCCAGCCGCTTCCCAAACAACCATTCAGAAGCTTAATATTTATAAATGCTTGGCCGATAACTCAGGCTTATTACTAACTAGCTCTTACAACTTAAATTAACCTATTTCTATTAATCTACATTCTGTCACATGGCATTACCTCTCTTTCATCTTGTACCTCCTGTTTCCTCTCCGTGTACAGCTGGCGACTCTTCTGACTCCACCCTTCTTTGTGCTCTCTAGTCTGCAAGTCCTGCCTAACCTCTACCTGACCAGCTATTGGCCAGTCAGCTTCTTTATTAACCCAGTCACAGTGTAAAGGAATATTCCACAGTAACTAAAGCAGTTGTTAGATGTACTTATTTATGAGACAGAGTCTCATGTATTCCAGGATGGCCTCTAACTTGCTTATAGCTGAGGATGACCTTGAACTCCAGATTCTCCTGCCTTTACCTCACAAGTGTATTCCAGCTTACCCAGTTTATATTGTGTGGGTATTGAATCCAGAGTTTCATGCATGGTAGGAGTGCTCGCTAAATAGTCACATACCTAGTCCTGTGAAATCTAGAATTTTAAATTTTTATAACTTCAAATTTTACATTACCAAGAAAGAAAAAAACTTGAGTGACTTTAGATTCCTCTTTAAGAAACTCTAAAAAAAAAAAAAGACCAAAGTAAATAAAGACAATAGAATTAGTGAAACACAAAACAAACTATAAAATTAACAAAAGGAAAGCTTATTCTCCAAGAAAGTTTTTTTCCTGGCCAGATTTTAAACATGACAGACATTAAAAGGCTAGTAAGGGACTATTGTTAAAATCTTATGTTAATAAGATTAACAACTTAAATAAAAATAAGCTGTTCCCTTGACACAAACTACTAAAGCTTATAAACAAAAATTCAAATAATCCTTATAACCCTACACTTGGAAAAAATGAATTTATATTACAAACAAAAGAAAACGAAAACCCAGTACCTTACAGTAGAGGTTTTAGGTTCAGGTAGCTTAACTTCCTCTCTTAGAGGAAAAAATGAAACTAACTTTAATAGACAAAGTCTTCCAGAAAAAATAAACAGTCCCGGGGCTGGAGAGATGGCTCAGAGGTTAAGAGCACCGACCGTTCTTCCAGAGGTCCTGAGTTCAATTCCCAGCACTCACATGGTGGCTCACAGCCATCTGTAATGAGATCTGACGCCCTCTTCTGTATATATAATAAATAAATAAATCTTTAAAAAAAAATAAACAGTCCCTGACAATTTACAAGGCTAGTGTGATTTTCACACTAACCTAGGCAACAGGCAAAGGAATTGTAAGTAAATAAAAATACAAATTAACATCTCTTAAATATTACACATATGCAGTATACCACTTCTGTTGTATATTCCAAGGAATCTTAAATCAGCTCACTGTAGAGATGCTTATACATGTTTATTGATCTACTGTTTACAGTAGTCAGTATAAGAAACCAGCCTGCATACCCAGCAATAGAGGAATAGAGACAATGTGGTCTATATACTCAGTGGAATTTTATTCAACTGTAAAGAATGAAATTATGTCTTCAGGAAAACAGAAATTGCCATACTCGGTCAAATATTGCACCTTTTCTCTCATCTATAGATTCTAGATTTAATATGTATATATGTATATGCACATACATATATGTGTGTACATATATACAAAGCACATGAAAGTAGAAGAGGTCTGAGATGGGATAAGAAGACAAGTAAAGAGATGGAGAGGGGGAAAAGGGAAGGTAATGGGAAAGAAAGAAAAATAATCCCATTTTCTCTCATGCAGAATCTAGATTCAATTATATATATGAGGAACTGTTAGGAGGGAAGAGAAAAACTAGCCAGAGAGGAGGAAGGAAAAGGAAGGTCAATGGTATGTGTGTATATGTATAAGAGCAAGGCAAAATAATATATATGCATGAAATTTTCATAATGAAACCAATTATTTTGTATTCTAACCAAAAAATTAATTTAAAATCTTTAAATTAGGAAAGCAAACAAAATTACAAGCCCAGTGATCAATAACTTCTCTGAAACTGTAACAGACATGCCTAAAATTAAAACATGATTTTAATAAAGAAATATCTCTTATAAAAAGTAATACTATATTAACTGCAATTAAATAAACTTAAGCTAATAAAAGAACATATTGGAAAAATATTAAAATATACTGTTGAATCTAGAATTATATACAACTATAACATGACCAAATGGAGTTTATGTCAGAAATGTGAGATTAATCTATGTTTGAAAGTCAGTGTAATTTATCAAATTAATAGACTGAAAACATAGAAAATGTCTGATTATTTGGAAAGATGTGCCATGTTCATGGCTTAAAAGACTTACTGTTGCCTATATGTTTGTTCTAACTAAATTATCACATAGATCCAAATTCAAAATCTCAACAGAAATTCTCATAGAAATTGATAAGCTGGTTTTAAACTTACATGGAAATGAAAAGAGCTGGAAACAGCTGAAACAGTTTTGAAAATGCAATCTTAAATGATTCAACACTGTCTGTGGAGTGTAGATACTTATTTTATACCTGTAATAATAGAGGAATGTACATCAGGCCAGTGTATCTTAACATTAGCACGATTGACATTTGAAGCTGAATGTTCTTTGTCATGGAGTGCTACCATGTACATGAATAGGTTGTTTAACAGCATCGCTGACCTCTGCCTACTCAATGCCAATAGCATCCACAACCTCCATTTGTGATAAACAAAAATGTCTCCAGACATTGCTGAATATATCCTGCTGGATTACATCATGGGGACAAAACCACCCCCAATTAAAAACCACTGAGTTTTATATACAAATCAATTAAACAGAATATAGCATGTAAAAATGTGGTCAGCTGATTTTTGACACTGATACAAAGGTGAGTTGGATAGAGTTGAAATCTTTAGATTCCTGTTTGCACATTTTTAAAAGCCTTTCACTGTATAAAAATTAACTTAAAATGGGTCATAAGCTAAATGAAAGAGTTAATTAAGACAACCTCCTTTAAAAAAAGAAGAAAATTTTATTTTCAGATAGCAAATGTATCTTAAATAGGCATGAGCTTTAATGACTGACTCTGGTAAGTTAGACTATGAAAATTAAAAACATTCTTCAAAGACATGAGCAAAATTAAAGAACAAGACTCTCAGATTAGGAGAAGCTGTATTTTCTAAGTCATATTTACAATAAATAGTAATTTCTGCTGGCTCAGTGGCTTCTAAATGTCTTCTTCGCCTCTGTATCTGTATAAGCAGAAAGAGAAAGACGTATTGTCACATAGTGTACCTCCAGTTGACCTGAATTCTGACCGTATTTTTACGGTCAGATGTTCCTCATGGTTTAGTTACTGACTTCTCTGTGCAAGTAGGATCGCCGGCTATCGGACAGCTTGACTCACACTTAATCTAACTGTTAGCTGTTCTTAATTTTGGTCCATTACAGACTTAATTATAACACACAACTTCTTTCAGATTGTTTATTTTATTTTCTGTGTGCCTGAGTGTATATGTGTACCACATGTATGAGCCTGGGGAAGGCAGATGGATGCCCTGGAACTAGAGCTACAGACACTTTCGGCACTGAGTCAACACTCTAGCCCCTCTAACACTCAACTTTGAGTTACTCAGAGTAACCTTATTTGTATTCGAAATGCTTTCTCCCCAAAGGTCACAACCTCTTTGACTTGTTAAGTACCACCTCCGTCTTTGATATCTTGTGATCACAATTATCGGGAAACATTTCTATAGAGAGAATTTTAGAATTGGATATTAGGTTGGTAGTTTAATTCACCTTAATGCTCGTCCAAATGGAACTTCATTAAACTACATTGAATTGGTAACTTGCAGTAGAGTTTGTACTATAATGTAGTCCTGAAGCAAAGCTTCCCATCTTCTTTCCTCTGTCCTCCAGCACACTGGGAAGAACAGTAGGACAGTATCAGAGACTCCACATTTGCATACAAGTGGCTGAATCTGCAGTGTAAATCTGTGCTGTCCAATACAGTAGCTGTGAGCTACATTTGCTATTTGAATTAGAATTCATTTAATAAAGAATTGTGTTACTTAGTCATATTCACTGTGTTTCAGATACTCATCAGGGCATATATTGTTTGTAGCTACTTTTTGGGAACCGAGAAAGTACAATTCTGGGCAGAAGTGGTATTACCTATGCTCACCTCTTTACTGCAAGGAAGCAGCATGCCGTGTTTAATACTATTGTTTGTGTTTTCCTGTGAGGGCCAGCCAAGCCCAATCAAAGTTACAGTGACCATATCAAATGTAATTGAAATGTTTTGTGTCAATACCGTGAGGAGATGTGCTTGGTTGTAGCATGAATCTTAAAGAGTCTTATTAATAAAATCAAACCTGAGGCCAGTTATTGGGGTGAACACTGGAAGATCAGAGAGACAGAACGAGCCACAGCTAACCTCACCTGGCAAACTTCTCAGCTGGTCTTGCTTCCTCAGACTGGAAGCCTCTATGTCCTCATATCCGAATGACTCTCAGCTGAACTGCTGCTAGAAGCCTGAATGCTTAACCAGCCCAAATTCTTCTCCAGGCCAAATGCCTACCCAGGCCAAATGCCTACCCAGGCCAAATGCCTCGAGTTTCTTCACGCCTTATATACCTTTCTGCTCTCTACCACCACTCCCTGGGATTAAAGGCTGGTTTACTGGGATTAAAGGCGTGTGTCACCACGCCTGGCCTTTTCCAATGTGGCCTTGAACTCACAGAGATCCAGAGGGATTTCTGTCTCTGGAATGCTAGGATTAAAGGCGTATGCTACCACTGCCTATCCTCATGTTTAATATTGTGGCTGTTCTGTCTCTGACCCCAGATAAGTTTATTAAGGTACACAATATTTTGGGGAACACAATACCACCACATTTGGTGGTGGTGTCTTAAGATGAAAGCAGATATATGTAGGCATAACTGAAAAATTACCTTTCAGGCTGCTGAGGTACTCCTAGAACATGGAGCAAACCCTAATCAGAAAGATCAGAAACAGAGGACTGCTTTGGAGGAGGCAGATGATGAAAAAATGAAAGAACTACTGAAATCTTACGGTGCTGTGGAGACCAGTAATGGAGATGAGATGAGCTCTACAGTGCCCGGTATGCACGTCAGCATCACTTCCTACTTTAGACAGGTGTATCTCTTGCTCTGCTTAGCAAAATGAAACCTTGGCATATATAGTGTAATGTTATTTCCTAACTGGCGCTAGGTGTTTCCCTCTCTTCCTTAAACTTAAATATCCATCATTTATTTCTAGAAATTTGTATTCTAGAATTTGATTTAGGGGTGGAGAGATGGCTCAACAGTTAAAAGTACTGGATGCTCTTCCAAAGGACCCAGTTCGATTCCCAGCACCCACATGATGGCTAACAACCATCTATAACTCCAGTTCCAGGGTCTCTGGTACTGTCTTCTGGCCTCTGTAGGCTATATACATGTAAGCAAAACACCCATACACATAAAATAAAATAAATAAATCTCTAAAAATAAGTAGAATTTATAAATCATTTATTACTATTGGTTTTTCCTTCCCTACTTTTCTTTTAAATTTTTAATTTTTAGTTCAAAGGATGCTATTTTATTAATATTGTCATAGTATTATATCAAATTTTTCCTTGATTTTTAAATTTCTATACAAATTTTCTCTGAGGGGCAGTGCAGTTAGGCATTTGTCTCATGCCTGAATCTTACAGTCCTTTTGGAAGATCAGTCTCTAGGTTCACAATCACTTCTGGGGCACACTGGATGCTTACATTTGTTGTTACTGGTCTTCTAGAAAGAGTATCTTGGAAATGTCATCAGAAACCACCTGTTTGAATGTCTCTGGGACTTGCTGGAGGTTGTGTACTTCTGTATCCTTACACATTATTATTCAGGAAAACACCCAACTGCCCCTTGAACACAGCCTAGCAATGCAGAACACTAGAGCATCAGCTGTTCATCTTAGGGTTGCTTGGCTGACTGGAAGCTGCAGTTTGTAGCCTATACACCAAGGAAAAGGATCAACACATACTGCTTGCTACGGGAGAGACCCAAATCCAAATTGGTTCCTACAGAATGTGTCCCACTCCTGCACCATCATAAAGCTAGAAAACATGCAAGTCAAAATATTATTAAGTCTGAACTATCTGTTTCTGGAAGAAGCAATAATAGACAAGTGACAAAACTATAATTTATTGATAAAATAACAAAGGATAATGGGCAGCTATTAACATTTTTATTACCCAAACAGTATAAACTAGTGGTGTTCAATTCTGGGAGAAATTGGAGATTTAAGAACTAGTGTATGTATGTGTGTGTGTGTATATATATATGTGTGTGTGTGTGTGTGTGTGTGTGTGTATGTGTGTATGTATATATATACATACATACATATATATATGTTGAGGATTGAAGGGTAAATAGAACTTGGATGTGGGGAAAGGAATTCAGTGAAGAACCCTGTGGTACAGGACAGTGTGAGCAACGTGTGAGTGCTAGAGGCACAGGGCAGATGAGCTTGGTGTGTGCTATGTGAGAAAGGAGCAGTAGAGTATTTGAATGAAAGGCAGATTTATTCTGTCATCAAATCTTACACATTCAAAATTATGCCTTCCATAGATGAGCCTTTTCTTCCACAATTCCCATCTCCAGGACCTGGTGTTCATAAGTGTAGTGTTAGGGATTGAGCCTAGGGATTATGCATGTGTATGTGAGGAAAGCCCTTATTACTAAACTGTGTTACCAAGTTCATATGATGCTACTGGATTGGAGTTACTGGAATGAAGCACACACCAACTGTTAAACAAACATTAACCTCCCTACCTTTGTTATGAGATAGACAATTGAAACCAAGCTGCTGATTTACTTGTAGAAGTGCCAGAAAAGGGTAACATTACATCAAAGTCCTTGCAGCTAAGATTTCATTACGTTAAAATTTGTAATAATTCCTGAACTTTTTATATTTATAATAAAAAGAATATTTCAAGAAAATGTATAGCTAGGCAAAAATTTATGGAGTTATTTTTGTAATAGTTTTCTCTGTATAAAGTGTTGAAAGAGAATTGTTTTTCCTTTTCCTCATTGAACCTTGACTCAGAAGAGACTCAGTAATGTATCTGCTCTTACTGTGGAGAATTCAGGAGTGAGAACATGTCTTCCCTAGCCTACCATGCTTCTCACCAACTATTGGTTTTCAAGGGCAGATGATTCTCTGATGTGATTGGTTAAGACAAAGAATATACACTATGTAATGATTTATTAGTGATCTAGATCATATGAAGGTCAAGGTTGGAACTACTAAAACTCTTCTCTTTCTTGGGGCCTCAGTGTGTTTTCTCTCCCTTTCTACAGCCATACCTGAAGATTTAGGCTGAGCTCAGCATACTGGGAAATCTTGGCATTTGGAGATATTGGGATTCTGCTGTAAAGTGCTTTCTCTGTCCCTGTGTCTACCACTTCTCAAGTGTGTACTTCCTTGGTCAGGTTCCCAGAGGAATGAAGCACATAAAGCAAGTGGAGCATAGGGCAAAAGGAACCCATAACAGGAAAAGAGCCCAAGAGCCTACAGAGCAATGAATCAGAGTAGTTAGAAGCATGGACTTGGATTCAGATGACATCTACTTACAGTAACTAACTGTGATATTGGGAAATTTCCTAAGCTTCTCTGACATTTCACTTCTATAAGATTTCTAACAAACTACCTATTTCAAAGGGTTCATGTGAATATTTGAATATTTAAGAGGATGATACACCAGAAAATAATCTAGTATGTGATAAATGCTCATAAAATGTTGCCATAGTTAATAATAATGAGAAGCTACCTAACATTAAGACAATAATTGTAGCCTTAATTTATCCTTTTCATCCTTATCACAATTAAAACTGGTAAAACAACATTTTGAACACTCTTATTTTCTAACTTTATTTTTAAAAGTAAAACGTCCTGCTCTCCGACCAAAAAGATGTAAGCCATGTACTTGTGACAATGAAAAAACAATTGATCCTCCTTCACCCTTGCATAAAGCGAAGAGAAGTGAAGGCCTTCCTGTGGTAAGTGACATTGAAGTTTTTTCATTCTTCAGCCTAGAAAATACCATTCCTTCAACTAGTCAGCCATTGGACATTGACAGCAGTCTTTCCATTTTTAAGGACACAGATTGAACGTGGGTTTTTTATAACATCAATTGAACAGATGGGTTAAGACTATATACTCTGATTAACTCTGTTGTCTGCACTGACTAGGGAAGTATAAATAAGCTGCTGTCCTTTCCACCCTGCTTGGCTGTTTGACTACTTCTTTGCCCACAGAAAGTGCTACTATCCATTGTTTGATCATTCACTCCCCAAACTGTCTGTCATATGTAGTTTATAGAAGACTCCAGATCCTGATAGAGAATGAGAAAGCTACCTGGCTTAACTGCCTTGCCTTATAATGTTAGAGTTTGCCATGAAAACCATTATATAAAGGTAGATGTTTGCAAAAATAACCTAGCCATTGCTCGATAAATTATATTTATAGATAGATAGACTGATTTAATAAGACTGATATTTTCAGTTAAAAACCACTAAGTTCAGCCGGGCGGTGGTGGCGCACACCTTTAATCCCAGCACTAGGGAGGCAGAGGCAGGCGAATCTCTGTGAGTTCGAGGCCAGCCTGGGCTACCAAATGAGTTCCAGGAAAGGCACAAAGCTACACAGAGAAACCCTGTCTCGAAAAACCAAAAAAAAAAAAACAAAAAAAACCACTAAGTTCATTAGACATAAACTTAAGTAAGGTACCATATTCAATATTGTTTTGAATACAGCTTAGTCCATTGTGTTGAAGATTGAGTATATCTTCTATATAAGCAAGACAGGAGAGTCTTGCACAGATAATATCCTAAGGTAGATGTTTAGCCTGGGCACAAGTTTAGGTCTTCTGTTTGCTTCTGTAATCATAAACACTTCACCATATAAAGAGATAGACTTTGGGCTTTTTGTTTATTTGTTTTGCAGTTTCATATTTTATAGTTTTACTGTGATGCATTTAATAAATGGAAGCGCCAAATTGTTTTACCCTGTCTAAAAAGACAGCCCACTGGGTAAAGCCACTTGCCACCAAGCCTGACAACTTGAGTTCCATCCCTAGATTCACATGGTAGAAAGAGAGAACCAACTCCCAAAAGTTGTCTTCTGACTTCCCCGCATATGTGGAACCTGCTGCAGTCAGCTGGGAAGAAGTGAGGCCAGGAGCACACACAGGCAGGCTGGCTCTGGAGCCCACTTGGTGGTTCTTACAAGAGAGAGGGAGCAGGCAGAGAGAGCTGAGTGCATTTCAGGGAGGGAAATTCATGTCACCACGGGCACAGAGTAGGAGAGTTAAACCCCTTTCTTAGGCTTTTTGAGAGTAGTGTGTTATCTGTCTAGGACTGTGGGAGGGATTTTGTACTGTGCAGTGACAGTGACGAAGTCTTAAAGTGGACTTGTTGCATATATGATCATGAAATAGTATGTATTGGGTTTTTCCTCCTCCCATATCTACAATTTTAAATGAAGTCAGAAATGATAATTCCTTGTATGGTTACTCCTTTTCTTCTGTTTTTCAGTAGATCCACTACATAAATCAAGATATATCTAAATGTGTTTTTCATATCTTCAACATTCATTCATTTAAGGTTACATAGAATATGAGAACAAGGAGAGATAAGCTTTTTTTTTAAGATTTATTTATTATGTATACAGTGTTCTGCCTGCATGCATGCCTGAACACCAGAAGAGGCACCAGATCTCATTACAGATGGTTATGAGCCACCATATGGTTGCTGGGAATTGAACTCAGGACCTCTAGAAGAGCAGTCAGTGCTCTTAACCTCTGAGCCATCTCTCCAGCCCGAGAAATGAGCTTTTAAGTTACATATTATTTGTATTTGTCAGACTATCAGAAAGCACATCTTCCCTCTTATACTGGAATTCCTAATGTTTTTATCTGGCAGCATCAGACCATCAGTGCTATTCTACAAGATATAGAAGAAAAACAAGAAAACTTATTGAAGTTTGAAATAAGAAACTCTGAAGATGCAGGTAAATATGTACTTCTTATTTCAAAGTTCATAACAGCTGAAAGTGTGAACTCTGTGTGTGAGTGTGAGTGTGTGTGTGTATGTGTGAGTGTATGTGTGTGAATGTGAGTGTGTGAGTGAGAGTGTGTGTGTATGTGTGTGTGTGTGTGTGTGTGGTGTGTGTGTTCGGGGAGGCATAGGCCATGCCACATGTATGGAGATCAGAAGACAGCCTCAGGCATTTTTTCCTCATCTTCCATCTTGTTTGAGGCAAGGTCTCTTTGTGGTTTGCTGCTGAGCTACGTACACCAGGCTAGTGACCCATGAGCTTCCTGGTTTCTCCTGTCTCCAACTCTCATCTCTTCTTAGGTGTACTAGTATTATAGACACACACAACCACACCTGGCTTTACATGGATTCTCGGATTTGAACTTGGTTCTTCATACATGGCAGGTGCTTTTACCCACTGAGCCATTTCTCCAGCCCCACACAGACTTTTTAAAAAATATGACAGTGCTTAAGGTGCTACAAATTATAACAAAAGTCAATAATACATACAAGTAGTTTATGAAATTTTTGACACAGACATTTCTATGCAAAGTCAAAATAGCATGCATCATGTGAGAGACATTTCGAACCCTAACAAGAAGTAAACAACTACTAAGGATATGTTCAGATGGAGGTGTGGCTTTAACCCAGGGGTCAGGAGTGTTGAGCTTGTTGCTCTTTGAATGCTGTCTTAGCTTTCCTATTGCTGTGATGAAAACATGCTTATCCCCTCCAGTATTGTCTCTGATAAGTAAGTATACTGTATCAATTTACATGTGAAATATCTTTATGTTCTTTCTTACAGCAACAGGCTGCATTATGCTACTGTGGTGTTATTTTTAATATCTGAAATTGAAAATTCAGTTAGAAAACCCAATGTGAAGGGTATGTGTATGATTTAAATGTCTTTAATAAACAATGTCAAATCTATTAAGCAAACTTATTTCTAAATTTTTAGTGATTTCACACATTTTACCACGTTGTTAGCATATGCATCACCCCGAAACTAAACTAATTCTTCATTATAATACTAGAGAGATTGAAACTCCCCTGGGGACACTGGCCCTAGACTTTTCCAGCCATTTTGGTTTGCAAAGGGAGACCCTGCGAACCTCAAACATCCAACTAATAGTTTTCTTAAGTTTGGTTAGCTAGGAAGAAAAGGGGCAGCAGTTCACGAAACATTAGCAAAGATCTTAAGAAACAAATCCAAAAGTTAAATGAATGGCAGGTAGATTAAGAGGAATGCCGTGCATTAATATAAGCCTTTAGATTCCTATTTGGGAATCTGGATTTGGGCATAACCCACATTTATGTGTCATTGGAGCCCATTTAGGGTTCCTAGTGGCTTTACCCAGCAGGTCTGCATAAAAAGGATGATTGGACCACGGGCCTGAGTACCAGGTGTCTGAGATGGTCTGCACTTGGCTGTGCTGGGGGGAGGTCTTTTGCTCCCCTCCTTGGCATTCCTTTAAAAACCCTTTGTCAGAGACAGGACCCAGTGGATTAGGATCCAGGCCCTCCTGAGACTATCCTGTATTTTCTATCTGTTTCTCTCCCCTCTTTACTTCTATCTAATATTTCCTGCTGCTCCTACTCAAAAGTACCCTGGGGACAAGTGGGGATGGGATGGTCCCCCACAATCTGTAAGCCTCTGGATCTAGGTCATTGCCAGACTCCTACAAGTGATACTGTGTTGCTGTTTTTCTTTGGGTGTCATTTTCTTCTCCTTCCAGAAAATTCACCTTCTACATCATCAGTGTAAGTTCCTTGAGGCCAGGAACCAAAATAATGTCTCAAGAACATAGACCCAAGATGCTTTGACCCTCTTTCATGGTTAGCACACTGTAGTGCAGAAGATCATTTTTTAAAATTAAAGAGAAGTTAGTAGAATTATCTTTGAAACTTTGATTGAAGAAAAGTTGAATTCTTGAAGGATATAAAGGAGAATCATGAAACTTTGCTCTTTAATTAAACCATGTTTCCAGGCTGATGGACAAACTCAGTTTTGGGTTTTTTTGTTTTGTTTTGTTTTGTTTTTGCAGAGACTAGAAACAAAGTTGCTTCCCATAGAAGTGGTCATTATTTTCTTTTCAGAGATCATGTTCTTTGTTCTAGAAATAATAAAAGTGATATATTGATGTCATGCACCACTTGCATCTGAGGATTGAGAATATCTTGCTGTGTTTTCACTGTATGTGGTTGGCTCTAGGATTGTTTGGGAAAGCCTTGCTTTACGAAGTTGATAAACTTTTGAAAAGTAGTGTCAACAATTCCAAATTACAGTGGGTAACATTTTATTTAAGGAATAAATAAATATTCAATCATTTTAGCCAAAATAGTAAGCTTCGGTTTCAGTAAGGGACTGAGTCCCAAAAGTAAGGTGAAGCCAGTGAGATGCCTCGGTGCTTGCCGCACAAGTCTGGCAACTCCACATGCCTATGAATGATACCTGTGTCTGTCTGCACATAGACAACTACATGTATCACACATATGCAACACCACCACATACAAGACAGACAAGAAGAAAAGAAAGCGGATCATAGAGAACAGATGAACCCCAGCTCCTAGAGCTTAAATCAATGGGGTAGCAGAATTAGAATTTAAGATGGACTATTCTTTCTTGGTACAGTGTTCTTACCTGAACACCCCCGGACATTTCATTAGGATGATATAATCAAATAAGCTTCGATTTAAGTATGTGGGCCACTTATATTAGAGAGTGGGTTGGGAATAGTGAGTTTAAGCCCTATCTCAAAAAACAGCTGTCAGTAGGTCTAAATTTGGGTGAACAGATAAACATTTGCCACTCTTCAATTAACTGACCTTTTATTTTATCATTGTGTCTCTAGAACAGTACATTGGAAAGATGTTAGAGATAAAAGAAGTTATGGATAATATACTTGCTCAACAGAAGACAGAAAGAGATGATCTAGCTAAAAAATACAGGTGAGTAGGGAAAAGGACTTACCCATTTGAATTATTATAATGCCAGGGTTTAGGTTTGAAATGTTTCCCAGAGGCCCATGTGTTAAAAGCTTAGTTTCAAGCTTGGTGCTTTTGGGAGGTGATGGGGCCCAGTAGGAAGTTTTCCAGTTGTTGGGGGACAAACACTGGAAAAGTATGATGAAATGCTAGCCCCCTTCCTCTCTTTTATATCTTGACCATGAGGTGAACAGCTTTGTTTTGCCACACACACTCTTGCCATGATGTGTGGCCTCACCTCAGGATAAGAACAGTAAGCTGGCGATGACTGAAACCTCTGAAAGTCTGACCCCCAAATAAAATGCAGGGATTTGTTAGTCAGCAGAAGCTGGGGGATACTAGTAGTCAGGCCAAGCATTGCTTTTATAAATTTCTTATTACATCTGTTCTCTGACAGCATCCATTTCTGTTTCTAGCTTCTAGCTTTTGAGGAAGCTCCTCACTAATTCCCATAGTGGTTGTACCAGTTTTCATTCCCAACAGTAATGCACAAGGATTCTTCTTTCCCTGTGTCTTCTCCTGTATTGGTTGTCGTTTTTAAAGATTGTTATTCTGACTAGGGTGAGATGGAATCTCAGTGTTTTAATTTGCACTTCCCTGGTAGCTAATGATGTTGAACATTGTTTGAAATGTTTATTGGCAGTTTGTATTTCTTGTGTTGAGAATCCTCAACACATGGTGCATTTTTTAAAACTGGATTGTTTTCTTGATGCTTAGTTTATTTACTCCTTGTATATTGTAGAATGAACCCTCTGTTGGATGTATGGGAGGTACATATTTCTCTCATTCTGTGGGATGCCTCTTCACTTACTCAGTTTCCTTTGCTGGACAGAAGGTTTCGGATTTTATGAGCTCTCATTTGTCAATTGTTGGCTATATTTTCTGAAGGACTGTAGCCCTGTTTAAACAGTCTCCATATTTTTGTGCATTGTAAGGTACTTCCCACATTTTCTCTAGCAGTTTCAGGTTTTATGTTGCAGACTTTGATAAATTTGGAGGTGATTTTTGTGCAGAGTGAAGGATGAGTATCTAGCTTCCTTCTTCTACACACAGACATTCAGCTTTTCCAGATCAGGTTGGCCTGTGAGCATGTGTATGAGGAATTCTCTTGATTGTTAATTAATGGAGGAGGACCAAACCCAGTGTGAGCAACACCATTTTACGGGATGGGCCCTGAATTGTATAAGAGAGGAGAACGCTAATGAAAACCATGAGTGTGTGCACTTCTCTCTGCTCTTCACTACGTATGTGGTGTCATCAACTGTCCCAAGCTCTTGCCTCTGTGAGATCCCAGCAGTGATGTGCTGTGACTTGGAATTGTAGGCCAAATAAACCCTTTCTTCTCCTGTGTTGTCTTTTGTCTGGTTATTTGTCACAGTAACTAAGCTACTGAAATTTTCATTGATTCAATTTCAAGTTTTTATTAGCATATGAATTAGGCTTCAGCCTCCTCTCCTCCCACCCCATCCCCACTTTCACAGATCCACTGCTCCTCCATTTCCTTCTAGGAAAGAGCAGGCCTCCCAGTGATATCAGCTGAACACGGCATAACAAGATGCAATAAAAACTAGGCATAAACCCTCTGGATGAGGAAAAGGGTCCCATGAGCAGAAGGATCCCGTGAGCAGGCAAAATAATCAGAGACACTCCCACTCCCATTGTTGCTGGGTCCCAATGGCTCCCTCGGGAGGGGGTGAAAAGGTGCGGAATCAATGACACAGACACTGGGAGTCAGGTGAAAGGTAAACAGCAGACTTGTTTATTCATCCACAGGGAAAGCCTTATATACCCTCCTCTCAGCACCCAGGCTGTGTCCCCATCTGGTGACATTGTGTATTCATCCCTCATTGGCTAGGCATGATCAGGACCTCTGACAGGCCTGTTGCTAGGTCCTCAGGCAGACTCCAGGTTGGCTCATAGGGAAGTATGTTATGTACATGCCTTGGCAGCTGGTTTGAACCTTATTTTCCTGCATCCCATGAAACAAAATTTAGTTTTCTCTTTCATGGTGGGAAGCACAGTTTCATAGGTTTCGGTATGTTGTTTTTTCATTTTCATTCAATTCTAAAATGTTTCAGTTTCCTTCTTGATTTCTGTCTTAACATGTTTTTCATTCAGTAGTGAGCTGTTCATTTTCCATGAGTTTATATACTTTCTGTTGATTATATCCAGCTTAATCTGTTGTGATCAGATAGGTTACAGGGTGTTACTTCATTTTCTTGTATCTTTTGAGACTTGCTTGTGTCCAAGTATGTGGTCAGTTTTGGAGAAAATTCAAAGAGCTGCTGAGAAGAAAATATATTCTTCTGTGTTTTGGGTGAAGTGTTCTGTAGAGATCTGCTAGGTCTGTTTGATTTTTGATGTTATTTAACTTCAGCATTTCTTTGTTTAGTTTTTTGTCTGGGTGATTTGTTTGTTGGAGATAGGGGGATATTGAAGTCACCCAAATCACTGTGTGAGAGTCAGTGTGATTTTTAGGTGTAGTAGTGTTTCTTTTATATACTTGGGTGCCCTTGTATTTGATGCATAAATGTTTTGAATTGCAATAATTTCTTGGTGGATTTTTTCCTTTGATGAGTATATAGTATCCTGTATATCTTCTGATTAATTTTGGTTTGAAATCTATTTTGTCTGATGTTAAGATGGTTACACCCTCCTGCTTCTGGTTCCATTTGCTTTGAATACCTTTTTCTATCCTTTTGTTCTAAGGTGCTATCTATCCTTGATGGTATAGTGTGTTTCTTGAATGCAACAGAAAGACACGCCCTGTTTTCTAATTCAGCCTATTAGTCTGTGTCTTTCATTGGGGAATTGATACCACTGATATTGTTTATTGATTCCTGTTATTTTTTGTTATGGTGTGAGTTCCCTCCTCCTCTTTACTGCTATTGTGGGATTATTCATTCATTGTGTCTTCTTGGGTATAGTAACCTCTTCAGACTGAAGTTTTCTAGCACCTTCTTTTGAGCTGGATTGGTTGCTAGAAATTGCTTAAATTTGGCTTTCTTATGGAATGTATTTCTTTATCCATCAATTTTGATGAATATTTTGCTGAGTATAGTCTGTACTGGCATCTGTGGTCTCTCAGAGTTTGGAGAACATTTGTCCAAGCCCTCATGGCTTTCAGGGTCTCCATTGAGAAGTCAAATGTTTTTCTAATAAGTCTACTTTTATATGTTACTTGGTCTTTTTCCCTTGCAGGTTTTAATATCCTTTTTTGTTATTGTTGTTCTGTGCATTTGGTGTTTTTATTATTATCTGTCGAGAGCAATTTCATTTTTGGTTCTGTCTTTTTGGGTTTCTACATGCTTTTTTGTTCCTTGATAGGTCCCTCTTTCTTTAGATTAGGAAAATTTTCTTTTATGATTTGTTAAATGTTCTCTGTGCTTGAATTTTTTTTTTTT